>JARQOD010011011.1:0-25073 GCA_033576555.1 Oophaga sylvatica
AAAGCGCTGTGGTTCCGGACCGTGGAACCACAGCCTAAGGACTGCAACATGGGCCCCAGGACTCAGGAAGGGCCCCCACTGAAGGGGTTTTAAGCACCTCGACCCCAGCGAGAGGAGGACTGTGAATCTTCGGCTGCTGCAGCTGCTGTGGGTGCAGCTGTGGAAAGTGTCAGGGAGAGAGCAGGAACCCAGTGTTGTACTCTTCTATTTTTATTCCATCCCTGTTAATTAAAGAAAAGTTATTCCCTGTTGGACAACAGTTGCTTTTTTTGGACTCTTAATCGCCTGGACAACCGTGGCCAGAACGAGTAAAGGTAATCTGTGGGCAAGCTGCATCAGTCCCGTATTGCATGTACGAGGGACCGGGGTGTCATCAGACTGTGTTTAGTGGGTGAGCTCAGTCAGGACTACCACTCTTGTACATGTATAGCAGGACTAGATGGGAAATATCCCCCCAGGGGAGCGTGTCAGAATTCAGTGTATAGGAACATGCCCAGTGGGTAAATTACCCGAGACTGACCCTCACCTGATCTACATTATGGTGAGCATTCAGTGATTGTCACCATTGATCTCTAGTGATGGATAGGCTGCATTCTCAGTATTGTCATTGCTGATCTCTAGTGATGGATAGGGGGCATTCTCAGTGATGTCACCGCTGATCTCTAGTGATGGATAGGTGGCATTCTCAGTGATGTCACCGCTGATCTCTAGTGATGGATAGGTGGCATTCTCAGTGATGTCACCTCTGATCTCTAGTGATGGATAGGTGGCATTCTCAGTGATGTCACCTCTGATCTCTAGTGATGGATAGGCGGCATTCTCAGTGATGTCACCGCTGATCTCTAGTGATGGATAGGTGGCATTCTCAGTGATGTCACCTCTGATCTCTAGTGATGGATAGGTGGCATTCTCAGTGATGTCACCTCTGATCTCTAATGATGGATAGGCGGCATTCTCAGTGATGTCACCGCTGATCTCTAGTGATGGATAGGTGGCATTCTCAGTGATGTCACCTCTGATCTCTAGTGATGGATAGGCGGCATTCTCAGTGATGTCACCACTCATCTCTAGTGATGGATAGGAGGCATTCTCAGTATTGTCATTGCTGATCTCTAGTGATGGATAGGAGGCATTCTCAGTGATGTCACCTCTGATCTCTAGTGATGGATAGGCGGCATTCTCAGTGATGTCACCCCTGATCTCTAGTGATGGATAGGCGGCATTCTCAGTGATGTCACCGCTGATCTCTAGTGATGGATAGGTGGCATTCTCAGTGATGTCACCTCTGATCTCTAGTGATGGATAGGCGGCATTCTCAGTGATGTCACCTCTGATCTCTAGTGATAGATAGGTGGCATTCTCAGTGATGTCACCTCTGATCTCTAATGATGGATAGGCGGCATTCTCAGTGATGTCACCGCTGATCTCTAGTGATGGATAGGTGGCATTCTCAGTGATGTCACCTCTGATCTCTAGTGATGGATAGGTGGCATTCTCAGTGATGTCACCTTCTGATCTCTAATGATGGATAGGCGGCATTCTCAGTGATGTCACCGCTGATCTCTAGTGATGGATAGGTGGCATTCTCAGTGATGTCACCTCTGATCTCTAGTGATGGATAGGCGGCATTCTCAGTGATGTCACCACTCATCTCTAGTGATGGATAGGAGGCATTCTCAGTATTGTCATTGCTGATCTCTAGTGATGGATAGGAGGCATTCTCAGTGATGTCACCTCTGATCTCTAGTGATGGATAGGCAGCATTCTCAGTGATGTCACCCCTGATCTCTAGTGATGGATAGGCGGCATTCTCAGTGATGTCACTGCTGATCTCTGGTGATGGATAGGCGGCATTCTCAGTGATGTCACCTCTGATCTCTAGTGATGGATAGGAGGCATTCTCAGTGATGTCACCTCTGATCTCTAGTGATGGATAGGAGGCATTCTCAGTGATGTCACCTCTGATCTCTAGTGATGGATAGGTGGCATACTCAGTGATGTAACCTCTGATCTCTAGTGATGGATAGGCGGCATTCTCAGTGATATTACCACTGATCTCTAGTGATGGATAGGAGGCATTCTCGGTGATGTCACCGCTGATCTCTAGTGATGGATAGGAGGCATTCTCAGTGATGTCAGCGCTGATCTCTAGTGATGGATAGGAGGCATTCTCAGTGATGGCACCGCTGATCTCTAGTTATGGATAGGCGGCATTCTCAGTGATGTCACCACTCATCTCTAGTGATGGATAGGAGGCATTCTCAGTAATGTCACCGCTGATCTCTAGTGATGGATAGGAGGCATTCTCAGTGATGTCACCTCTGATCTCTAGTGATGGATAGGCGGCATTCTCAGTGATGTCACCACTCATCTCTAGTGAGGGATAGGAGGCATTCTCAGTAATGTCACCGCTGATCTCTGGTGATGGATAGGAGGCATTCTCAGTGATGTCACCTCTGATCTCTAGTGATGGATAGGAGGCATTCTCAGTGATGTCACTGCTGATCTCTAGTGATGGATAGAGGCATTCTCAGTGATGTCACTGCTGATCTCTAGTGATGGATAGGAGGCATTCTCAGTGATGTCACCACTCATCTCTAGTGATGGATAGGCAGCATTCTCAGTGATGTCACCACTAGAGTTGAGCGATACTTTCCGATATCCAAAAGTATCGGAATCGGAATGGTATCGCCGATACCCAAAAAATATCGGCGATACCCGATACCGATACCAGAAATCCAATGTAAGTCTATGGGAACAAAATATCGGAATTAAAAAAACCCCATTCTTGCCTTGTTGGTTAATTGTACATGAAGGAAAACAACAAAGAGTAATGTAGAATGTATTGGGAAGGTTGAGGAGACATTAAAGGCATAGATGTTTAACCCAATCAAATGGAATAGCATAAATATTTTTTTTTTAAAGATGTTCGGATTGACGAAGAAATTGACAATGTTGTTAACGTTTTTTCTATTTTGGCAAATATGTATATTTCACAACCATGCTCTTCACCTTTTTAACTTTTGACACACTTTCTCCTTCATAATCTTCAGCAGCATCATCTTTTTCATCAAATTATTTTTCATCTTCACCTTCTTTATCTTCTTCTTAAACTTCTTGCTATTCATCTTTTTGTTAACATTACTCATATTCTTCTTATTAAACTATTATTCTTATTCATATTGTACTTCATCTTCTTCATCATATTCTTATTTGTGACAGAGAATCCTGTACTTGTAATCTGTCAAAGTATGAATTTTTCATCCTTCCGTTCTTGCTGTCACAAAAGATTTAAATTACAACAGTATTTTGTCCGTGTTCAGTTTAGCCTGCAGCAGCAGGCATTTTCCAGGGGCACCACGAGGAGGAACGGACTCACCCCCATACACTGCTTAGTCTTCTTCTGCTTATAATTTAGAGCATATATTTTGCTCTTCATTTTGGTCTTATACTTCATGTTCTTCTGCTTTTTGATCTTCTGCTTATTGTTCTTAAGTCTCTTGTTCTGTATCTTGTAGTTTGTCTTAACCTTCTTAGTCCTGTTTGGTAATCTTTTATTTCTTCTTTGTGATGGTGTTTAGGCTGGTTGGCTTGATGCTCGTCATCCTTGTGGTCGTCATCTTCTTCGGGGTGGTCATCAGGGTCGTCGTCTTCATTGTTGGAGATCCAGAGTGATTACCCAAAAAAGCATTGAAAAAATCTTCAATTTGTAAATGTAGCAGAAGGTACAAGAGTCAATGCAAGTAACGAGGACCAGCTGACTGTGCTGGAACCCGGAGGGGCAGCAGAAGGAAAAGAGCCAATGGCACAACCGAGGACCAGCTGACGTTACTGGGACACGGTTACTAAGCAGGAGGTACCTGTGCTCCAAAGCACTACCAAGGACCAGCAGACGTTGCTGGAACTCGGATACCGAGATGGAGGCACCTAGGCCAAAGGCACTGCGGAGAACCAGCTGACGGTACTGGAACCCGGACGGGTAGCAGAAGGTACAAGAGCCAATGCAAGTAACGAGGACCAGCTGACTGTGCTGGAACCCGGAGGGGCAGCAGAAGGAAAAGAGTCAATGGCACAACCGAGGACCAGCTGACGTTACTGGGACACGGTTACTAAGCAGGAGGTACCTGTGCTCCAAAACACTACCAAGGACCAGCAGACGTTGCTGGAACTCGGATACCGAGATGGAGGCACCTAGGCCAAAGGCACTGCGGAGAACCAGCTGACGGTACTGGAACGCGGACGGGTAGCAGAAGGTACAAGAGCCAATGCAAGTAACGAGGACCAGCTGACTGTGCTGGAACCCGGAGGGGCAGCAGAAGGAAAAGAGCCAATGGCACAACCGAGGACCAGCTGACGTTACTGGGACACGGTTACTAAGCAGGAGGTACCTGTGCTCCAAAGCACTACCAAGGACCAGCAGACGTTGCTGGAACTCGGATACCGAGATGGAGGCACCTAGGCCAAAGGCACTGCGGAGAACCAGCTGACGGTACTGAAACCCGGACGGGTAGCAGAAGGTACAAGAGCCAATGCAAGTAACGAGGACCAGCTGACTGTGCTGGAACCCGGAGGGGCAGCAGAAGGAAAAGAGCCAATGGCACAACCGAGGACCAGCTGACGTTACTGGGACACGGTTACTAAGCAGGAGGTACCTGTGCTCCAAAGCACTACCAAGGACCAGCAGACGTTGCTGGAACTCGGATACCGAGATGGAGGCACCTAGGCCAAAGGCACTGCGGAGAACCAGCTGACGGTACTGGAACCCGGACGGGTAGCAGAAGGTACCCATGGAAATTTAAGTTGACAGGCCGCGAGCCGGCCGCAGTTACCGAATCCCACAGTACTACAGTGGGTGATTGTCCTATTGTCACAACGGAAACAGCCTTTATTTGCATATCCCGCAGCACACATAGGAAGCACCTAAACTCCAAGCACCATAGAGTCGGCTAACCCGACCGCAACACGACAGGACAACTTATTGGAGGCTAAGTGAAGTTTACACTGACAGGAAACAGATGGCATGCTGTAACCAGTCTGGGCAGGAGTGAGTACCCGTGCCAATGACACTTCCGAGCAACAACTGGCGGTGTTGAAGCCCAGGGATGAGAAGACAACAGGGTGGAGGCAGCATGACTTTTGCCGTTCACACAGCAGGGGAACAGCTGACATTACTGAACCCCAGTAACACAGGAGCAAGTGTTGACTGTGCTAACAGTACTTCCGAGCAACAACTGGCGGTGTTGGAGCCCAGGGATGAGAAGAGAACATGGTGGAGGCAGCAGGACTTTTTGCCATACACACAGCAGGGGAACAGCTGACATTACTGAACCCCAGTAACACAGGAGCAAGTGTTGACTGTGCTAACAGCACTTCCGAGCAACAACTGGCGGTGTTGTAGCCCAGGAATGAGAAGAGAACATGGTGGAGGCAGCAGGACTTTTTGCCGTTCACACAGCAGGGGAACAGCTGACATTACTGAACCCCAGTAACACAGGAGCAAGTGTTGACTGTGCTAACAGCACTTCCGAGCAACAACTGGCGGTGTTGTAGCCCAGGAATGAGAAGAGAACATGGTGGAGGCAGCAGGACTTTTTGCCGTTCACACAGCAGGGGAACAGCTGACATTACTGAACCCCAGTAACACAGGAGCAAGTGTTGACTGTGCTAACAGCACTTCCGAGCAACAACTGGCGGTGTTGTAGCCCAGGAATGAGAAGAGAACATGGTGGAGGCAGCAGGACTTTTTGCCGTTCACACAGCAGGGGAACAGCTGACATTACTGAACCCCAGTAACACAGGAGCAAGTGTTGACTGTGCTAACAGCACTTCCGAGCAACAACTGGCGGTGTTGTAGCCCAGGAATGAGAAGAGAACATGGTGGAGGCAGCAGGACTTTTTGCCGTTCACACAGCAGGGGAACAGCTGACATTACTGAACCCCAGTAACACAGGAGCAAGTGTTGACTGTGCTAACAGCACTTCCGAGCAACAACTGGCGGTGTTGGAGCCCAGGAATGAGAAGAGAACATGGTGGAGGCAGCAGGACTTTTTGCCGTTCACACAGCAGGGGAACAGCTGACATTACTGAACCCCAGTAACACAGGAGCAAGTGTTGACTGTGCTAACAGCACTTCCGAGCAACAACTGGCAGTGTTGGAGCCCAGGGATGAGAAGAGAACATGGTGGAGGCAGCAGGACTTTTTGCCGTTCACACAGCAGGGGAACAGCTGACATTACTGAACTCCAGTAACACAGGAGCAAGTGTTGACTGTGCTAACAGCACTTCCGAGCAACAACTGGCGGTGTTGGAGCCCAGGGATGAGAAGAGAACATGGTGGAGGCAGCAGGACTTTTTGCCGTACACACAGCAGGGGAACAGCTGACATTACTGAACCCCAGTAACACAGGAGCAAGTGTTGACTGTGCTAACAGCACTTCCGAGCAACAACTGGCGGTGTTGGAGCCCAGGGTCAAGGAGGATGTTTAAATACTATATCAAGTATTTTCCTTGTTACGTGTCAATTAAAAATGTCTATACTCCAAACAAGAGAAATATAACCTTTAGTACCATAAGATGATGATTTTACTTAAAAAAATATATGTAAATTAATAATTTACAAACATAAACGCATACATTAACATGTTGAAAAGCAATGCAAACCACAATTAAAATAGGTTAAATAATCTGCTATACGGTTTAAAATAAAAGCATACAAGTACATATCAGAATCCATTAATGATGGCTAAGTAACAGTATGTACACCATTTTTATTGTGTAGACAATGAATGGCTGACTTAAAAACATAATCAGCATTACAAGTTATCTTTGACATTCATAAAACTTTACATTTGGTGAATAATATCACTAAAATTTTTTAAAAAATATCTAAAATTTCCATCATGTAATACTGATAATATGTGCCAATCATTTATATTAACAAACAAAAAATTTAAAAAGTGCATAGTGCAGAGTGAAAACAGATATTTATGCCTGACTGTGGACTTGCAAGCATGACAACGGATAGATAAGGTATATATAGATGAGACTGCATAGCCACAGATGGTGAATGGCGATGTAATACTGTACCTCAATAAAGTGTGCGTTACTACTACATCCTTTTTTTTATATAGCTTTATAAAAGGTTACGTGCATGTATGGTTGCGCCTTTGTTTGGACGCACAGACTGGCTTCCTGCTGTGACGCGTTGGGTATTGGAGCGTCTGTACGTCTTATGACGCAGACTAACATTCACGGTGCGCATCGTTCATCATCGCAAGCGTACCGACAACACAAAGGCGTTGTCATGACTGCTTTACTCAGTAAACATGCACCTATGATGAAACATACACCCATGTGCCCTATTACATAACAAGCTACAAGAAAAACGAGTGTGAGGTGTGACACAGCTGTTTTGTTAAGGTACAGTATTATATCGACATTGTACAGGTGTCGCTATTCAGTCTGATAGAATAGGTGAATGATATCTATTTATCAGTTGTCGTTCTTTCAGCACCACTTACAGGTATATATTTTGCAACTAACAGAATGGATTTTAACAGGGAAAAATGCAAAGTACTACATCTGGGCAATAAAAATGAAAAAAAGCATATACAAAATGGGAGGAATAGGGCTAAGTAACAGCACATGTGAAAAAGACTTGGTATACTAATTGATCACAGACTTAACATGAGTCAACAGTGTGATGCAGCAGCAAAAAAGGCAAATGCAATTCTAGGATGTATCAACAGAAGCATACAGTCTAGATCACGTGAGGTCATTATTGCCCTCTACTCCTCTTTGGTCAGACCTCATCTGGAATACTGTGTCCAGTTTTGGGCACCACATTTTAAAAAAGACATCAACAAACTGGAGCAAGTTCAGAGAAGAGCCACCAGAATGGTGACCGGTCTGCAAACCATGTCCTATGAGGAACGGTTGCAGGATTTGGGAATGTTTAGCTTGCAAAAAAGAAGACTGAGAGGAGACTTAATAGCTGTCTACAAATATCTCAAGGGCTGTCACATTGTAGAAGGATCATCTTTATTCTCATTTGCGCAAGGAAAGACTAGAAGCAATGGGATGAAACTGAATGGGAGGAGACACAGATTAGATATTAGAAAAAACTTTTTGACAGTTAGGGTGATCAATGAGTGGAACAGGCTGCCACAAGAGGTGGTGAGTTCTCCTTCAATGGAAGTCTTCAAACAGAGGCTGGATAGACATCTGTCTGGGATGATTTAGAGAATCCTGCTTTGAGCAGGAGGTTGGACCAGATGACCCAGGAGGTCCCTTCCAACTCTACCATTCTATGATTCTATGATTCTATGCTATTGTGACTATGCACTATTGACTTTACCAAGGTAATGCATGATTTTTGTTAGCGATTATCATGTTTACATGAAGGACCTTTATGATATGGGCTGTTAACTTTCTAATTAAATATGTATTTTTTAAAATGACACAAATATAAGTAATGTTGAAGAGGACTATTCCTACATGCATTGTTTGCACAATATTACAGGTGTACATCACGTCCCTTAATCAACATTGGATTATTATATTTACTTGTATGCTTTTATTTAAAAGGTAAGAACACTGAAGTATAACCTTTGCACTGCAGCAGTTGTCAAAGTTCAACCCACATTATGCACTTCCAACATTGCAGCATTTGAGTCATGATGTGAGTTGGATTTGTCTAAGCTATGGAGTGACAAGGTTGACGATCAGTATCCTATAGCATAAGTAGGCTTTTGTGTTTGCATTTGTTTTCGACATGTGCATATCTGTAATAATATGTCACAATTATTTTGTTACAGATTTGTGACAAAGACTAATCATTTTATGGATTTAAAGTTGACGTTTCAAATGTTTACAGCTTAGAAATCAGGGTGTAGCCTCATATCTATGTGTAGCACTAGACACTTTGACATGTCATGTTTTTTTCACCATGATTAGGTAGCTAGCAGTAATTTTTGCCAGACACACAGCAGGGGAACAGCAGGCGTTACTGAACCCCACAAACACATCAGCGATTGTTTTCATCTGTGCATCTAACACTTCTGAGCAGCAACTGGCGGTGTTGAAGCCCAGGGTCAAGGAGGGTGTAGGCAGAGGCCTAGTATGAGATGTTTGAAGTTGAAGTTGTAGTTAGCAGCAGTAATTTTTGCCAGACACACAGCAGGGGAACAGCAGGAGTTACTGAACCCCACAAACACATCAGCGATTGTTTTCACCTGTGCATCTAACACTTCTGAGCAGCAACTGGCGGTGTTGAAGCCCAGGGTCAAGGAGGGTGTAGGCATAAAATATTGAGTTATTGCCTTGTTACGTGGCCATTGCAAATGTATGTACTTCAAACAAGAATAAATGAAGTTTTACTAGGACAATAAAATGATGAATTTCAATTCCAAGAATAGAAAAATATTTATACTTGAGAGTCCGCTGTGGTTGATACCGTTTAATGGCTAACTGAAAATATGGTAACAAATTCCAAGCTTTAGAGACTACTCAGGTCTCTTCATCAGGCTAAGACTAAAACAAAAAATGAAGAATCACATATTTCTACACACAACAGGACACAGGAATAGGTAAGACAAGTGAGGGAGGGACAAGTGAGGGGAGACCGGCCAAAAAATGAGAACAAGGATGAATTATCAGCGCCACACAATAAGAGAAAAAATAATGGATTTACCTGTGGCAAAACACTTTTGTATGCCTGGTCATAGCATGATGGATATGGAATTACTGGTATTAAAATATAACTTCAAATATGAGAAAGATACAAAGGTTTCAGAATATAAGCTCATCATGACCTTTGACACTGTTAGTGATGGAATGAATAGATCACACGGATTTATGTCATTCTATATCAATTAAGGAATCTGCGTCTCTGCCCTTCCAGGGGCATGAAAACACAAAACCAGACCCCAATCAGAGGGCAATAAAACTTTCTATCGTTATCTAGGAACTGTTCCAATATTTATGTTCATCCCTCTGTGATAATGACAGTTCTGCTACACGTCACTTACTTGTCTTACCTATTGCACTATTCCTGTGTCCTGTTGTGTATAGAAATATGTGATGCTTCATTTTTTGTTTTAGTCTTTGCCTGATGAAGAGACGTGAGTAGCCTCGAAAGCTTGCAATTTGTTACCATCTTTTCAGTTATCCATTCAAAGGTATCAACCACTGCGGACTCTCAAGTCTAAATACTTTTCTATCTACTGGCTAACACGGTACGAAGATACACATGTTTCCTAACTTCAAGAATAAAAATAAAGACACTGCAAATATAAACGCATATATGCACATGCCAACAAGAAATGGAACAACACACCACCCAAAAAATTGGTTACAAAATATAGTGTTGTAAATTTAAGAATAAAAGTCCATTTTTGTATTTATGAATAATGCTTAAGGAACGCTATGTTAAACCATAACATAGTGAAGACAATGGATTTTGTAATAGTCACTCATCATCATCATCATTGCAATTTAGATGTGACAGTCACAGACATTTCAATTATTTAAGTTAATAAAATCGTTACTTTGTACAGCATGTATGACATGTCCAGCATGGACTCATCAATGTGATGACACAATAATGTACGATAAAAAATAACCATTTAAAAAAACATAATGCATTGTCACAATTTAAGTGTGTGCCTGCAAGTGTAGGTGAAACAAAGGCTACGGATAGCAAAGGTATATTCTATGTCTGTATCAGACAGTGGACAGCCTCTGATGGGTAATGCCGATGTTATACTGTACGTCAAAGTCTGCGGCTGAAATCATGCATTTTTTGCTTGTAGAGTGTTGAAGAGGGTAAAAGAATGTCTGGTTGCACAAAGCTTTATCCGTCAACACTACCTTCCTACTGTCACGCGTAGGGTAGGGTAGCGTGTGTCAATTAGATGACTCTATAAAATGTGACGTTACGCAGCGTTATTGCGCCCTAGGGACACCAAAAATACGACAGCAGTAATCATTTACTGTCTAATACTCCACCTATGACCAACAAAAAAAGACCGTTCCCTCTTTAACAATCTACAAGACTAACAAGCATAATGGTTGACGCTGACTTTATTGAGGTACAGTATTACATCGACATTGTCCATGAGTAACTATGCACTGTGATACCTATATACCATTATTAATTTATATCTGTTGTGGTTGTTTCAACAGCACTTGCAGGTATAACTACCTATTGTCAGTATGCATGATGCACTTTCTAGATGTAATAATTTATTATTGCACATTATTACCAGGTTTAGATGCTGGCCATTTCATATATGGTGTGTGAAGTTACAGTTGGCATCAGTATGTGTATTTTATAATGTCTGTCATAAATAAAACTCGTGATGATGATGATGAGGATTTTATGATTCGTACATCCATTGACTGCATTATCTTACAGGTACAGATAAAGTTCCTTAAAAAGCATTAATTGATAAGTATGAAATGTACTTTTATGCATTAATTTCAAAAAGTGAAGACTATGTTTTAGTTTTTGTTACCATTTGTAATAGACATGTGCAGATATGCGCTGTGATGACAAATTATTATTTGTCCATATTTGTCATAAAAATTTATCATTCTAGGCCTGGAAAACTTCACAATTTCCTGTTTTAAGCATAACAATCAGGGTGACGGCTCTTCCCTATTTGGAGCATGTTTCGACATGGGTTTTTCTGTGCATGTGTAGGGAACAGGAGACTTCTTGCCGGACACACAGCAGGGGAACAGCTGGCGTTACTGAACCCCACTAACACTATAGCTTGTGTATTGGTCTGTGGACACGACACTTCTGAGCAGCAACTGGCAGTGTTGTAGCCCAGGGAGTAGAGTTCAGGTGGTAGAAAGATGAACATAACAGGAGACATGGATAACGTTGCGAACCAGTTATTTAATCTGAAAACGGACAGACAAATTCTGGCGAGATCCATGCCTTGTTCATTTTCAGAAAAGTAAGCCGGTCTACATTATCGGAGGATAGTCGCATGCGACGGTCTGTTAGTACACCACCTGCAGCACTAAAGACGCGCTCCGATAATACACTGGCAGCAGGGCAAGCCAGCACCTCCAATGCATACTGGCTAAGCTCTGGCCATGTATCCAGCTTAGAGACCCAAAACTTGAATGGGGAAGAGCCATCTGGGAGTACACTGAGAGGGAAAGACATGTAGTCTGTCACCATCTTACGGAAACGTTGCCTCCTGCTGACTGGAGCCGTCTCGGATGGTGTAGACATTTGTGGCGCTGCCACAAAACTTCGCCACATTTGGAACATACTGGTCTTGCCCTGTGCAGAGGCGCTGCTTGTGCTCCCTCTTGTTGCAGAGCTGTCTCCACTGCCTCGACGCACAGAGCTGCTTTGTAAAGCAGTAGCAGCAGCAGTGCTCTCGGCTGGAATGGAGAACATTATGGATTGCACCAGTGTGTCTTGGTACTCCCGCATGACGTTGGTATAGTCGAGTTGTTTACTCGTACGAAACCCAGGACTCTAGAACTGAGCCCCCCCTTTACCCTTATCAATATACCCCAGTTATCCATACCCCAATAACGAATTACAGTAATTCTTTGGAATATGTATGGCCACAGCAGCCTTTATTTAAGTACAAACAACAATAACAATAAATAACAATATATAACAATATATATATATATACCAATAACACATCAGGGAGGAGTCCTTGAAGCTACAAAGATCATGGTGAATTAAACCAATATCCTGTGAACAACATCCCACCTCTTACTCCCAGCCGTTACCCCACAGGCTCGGGAGCACCACCATTGAGGTGTGCTGTTCACCCAACCACCTGGGGATCCGCCCACTCCGTGTGAACTCCCCTTCCACCATTCACCAGATCACCACCACATAACTTCAAACAGTGGAGACCCTAAACAGAGTCCCCACAAACCAATTTCCACCAACTTCAAGGACTCTCTCCCCACCCCCTTGAGCCGCCATGACCCAAAATTAACCATCCAGTAACAACATCCAATAGGGAGGGAGGGTGGGACTACTGATGGGGCAAGACAGGAACTGCCCTGGGACCGCCCCATCACTGCCTTATAAACCCCCCAACCACTCCCCCCCTTATTTAAATGTTCCTCCCTCATTTTAAACCCCTCCAAACCCCCGTCATGCCGGCCTCCGCCCACGCCTCTTTCTTGAGGGGAGGGAGGCTCTGCTCCGGCCATTACTTGACGTTGGTATAGTCGAGTTGTTTACTCGTACGAAACCCAGGACTCTAGAACTGAGCCCCCCCTTTACCCTTATCAATATACCCCAGTTATCCATACCCCAATAACGAATTACAGTAATTCTTTGGAATATGTATGGCCACAGCAGCCTTTATTTAAGTACAAACAACAATAACAATAAATAACAATATATAACAATATATATATAACAATATATATATATATACCAATAACACATCAGGGAGGAGTCCTTGAAGCTACAAAGATCATGGTGAATTAAACCAATATCCTGTGAACAACATCCCACCTCTTACTCCCAGCCGTTACCCCACAGGCTCGGGAGCACCACCATTGAGGTGTGCTGTTCACCCAACCACCTGGGGATCCGCCCACTCCGTGTGAACTCCCCTTCCACCATTCACCAGATCACCACCACATAACTTCAAACAGTGGAGACCCTAAACAGAGTCCCCACAAACCAATTTCCACCAACTTCAAGGACTCTCTCCCCACCCCCTTGAGCCGCCACAACGAGGGCCCATTGAAAACCTCAATGGCCCGAGACCCCCTAAGACCGCAAAGCCATGGCCCTTTCAATACCTTCCTGAATACCTAGTGCCCACATATCTGAACCAACAGCATTCAGATGAACCCCATCGGCCAACCAAAAATCCCCCTCCCCTTCTCCAAATCCAAATGCCGCACCGACACATTACCATTCCGAGCCATGAATGAAGACACAGCCCTGTTAACCTTTATCCTGGCCTTATTGATTTTAACCAGAGACCTCATGTTCCTCCAACGTCTGCGTGGCACAATGTCAGACCAAACTAAAATGACCCCCGGATACAACACCCATAACCGCAAGCAATCCTGCTTGATATCTCGCACTAACTCACGAAAAGGACGCACCGCAAGATCATTCCCCCCGACATGGAGTACCAAAACATCGGGAGCACGGTCCAAGCGGGCGCACCCATGAATTTCGGGCAACACCCTTCTCCACTGCATTCCTCGAAAACCGAGCCATCGCACTACCGCCATAGACCGGGGAAATCCCAGTTGCCGACCATCAGTCCTGACGTCGGCTCTCAACGCTCCCCAGTGGACGAAGGAGTGACCAAAAATCCAAATCAGCATAGGAAGGGAACCTGAAATGAGAAAATAACACTAAACATCCCAAAAGATCACCCTTAACCAACTCCAAACTTCCCACGCAGACCCTCAGAACAATCAAATACCACCTCGAAAAATCAAGGCCTAATATAACTCCTAAATCGATTAGACTTCCAACGCCCAATACGTTGTATTGATGCCGCGTCCAACCCCCTACCTGCCGCCTCAGTCGCCGCCCCAATCCGGAATGAATGCGTCCCAAAACGAGAATCATCGAGACCTAATGCTCGAATGGACTTTTTGAAAATGGCGTTGAACTGATACCTGGACAGGCTACCGCCATCGGCATGGCACAACAATGAGCCCCCCAACCCGGGGCCCAACTCCCAAAAACGCTGCAAACATAACACCGGACACATCGGGTACCCTGATACAATACCCAACACTACCCGACGGCCCCTCCCCTCTTGATCCGTCTTGGATTTACGCAGCCAAAACTCAACACCACCCCGCCGTCAATAATACATCCTTAGCCAACAAACCCCCCGCCGCCTGTCTATTACCCGAAACCAGCTCACCTACCCGCAAAGCCCCAAAGAATGCCCATGAAAAAGCCAGACGGAATAACAGAACTTCAAAACGAGAAGAACACGTCGTGTCCAAAATAAAACCCAATCGCCCTAGCAAAGCGAAGGATACCGGGCGCCTCGTATCACCCAACCCCTTATTTCGACGAAAACCCTTTGCCGCCTGCTGCACCAAAAAGGTCTTTGACACATCACTAATCCCCCGCAAACGAAACCCAAAAGATAGTGCTGCTAAAACCCGCGACACTTTGGCACAAGACCATCCTTCCCTCGCCCCTTGCCCCAACCAAGCCATAAGGCCCTTTGTAAATCCACCCCATCCCCCAGAACTGGAATTGTCATTAAAAACTCTTCCCAGTTACGCCACACCGCCCGATAAGCCGCCCAAGTTTTTGGAGCCAACGATGCCCTAATCAGAGACTCTGCAGACCGTAAACCACCTTCCACAACTCCTCCGGGCAGGCTAGACCCTCGCACTCCGCTTCCGGGGCCAATGAGCGAAAACGATCCCACTGTGAACGAGAAAGAGAATCAGCTATGTCATTCTTCACACCCGGCACGTGCGTCGCCGTCACATGTGCATTCAATTCCAAACATAACAAGACCAAACGTTGCAAAACTCGCACGACAGGAGGAGAGGACGCAGTAAGCCCATTAATCGCGCAAACAACTCCCATGTTGTCACAATTAAAACGCACCCTGCGATCACGAACTCACTTCCCCATAAACGCACCGCCACCAGAATTGGAAAAATTTCCAATAATGTTATGTTCCGCACTAAGCCCTCAGCCACCCACTCTGCAGGCCAACGAGACGCACACCATTGCCCCTGAAATAGGCTCCAAAACCAACCCCTCCGGCCGCGTCCGTAAACAACTCCAACACATCACTCCCAACAACCTCGGCCATGACCAAAGAGCGCCCGTTATATCCTTCTAAGAAGGAATCCCAAACTGCCAAATCCGCCTTAAGTTCCCCAGACAAACGTATGAAGTGATGAGGGGCTTTTATCCCTGCCGTAGCGCTAGCCAGCCTACGTGAAAAAACTCGCCCCATCGGCATCACTCGACATGCGAAGTTCAACTTCCCTAACAACGACTGCAAATCACGCAACGACAACTTCTTCACCCGGCGCGCTCTACCTACTTCAGCCCGTAAAGCCAACAACTTTTCCTCGGGCAATCTGAACTCCCATGCCTCCGTGTCGATGACTATTCCCAAAAAACACAAACAAGAAGATGGGCCCTCAGTTTTGCCTGGCGCCAAAGGAACCCCAAAATGCTCCGCCACCCACTCAACAGTTTTCAAGATCCCATGGCAGCATGAAGAATTTGCTGGGCCTACACACAGAAAATCGTCCAAGTAATGAATAACAGATTCACAACCAGACACCTCTCGCACCACCCACTCCAAAAAAGAACTAAAAGCCTCAAAATAAGCACATGATAAGGAACAGCCCATCGGCAAACATCTGTCAACAAAGAACTCCCCCTCCCAAAAACAACCCAGCAGCTTCAAACTATCAGGATGAACTGGCAAAAGTCGAAAAGCAGATTCAATGTCAGTCTTAGCCATAAGGGCCCCTCGCCACACTTCCTCACCCACCGCGCAGCCTCGTCAAAAGAGGAATAAATAACCGAACAAATTTCCGGATCAATGCCATCATTGACCGACCTCCCCCGTGGGTAAGAAAGATGCTGAATAAGCCGAAACTTGTTCGGCTCCTTCTTGGGAACAACGCCCAAAGGGGAAACCACTAAGTCCTGAAAAGGTGGCGACGAGAAAGGGCCCGCCATACGACCCAACAAAACCTCTTTTGCCAATTTCTCACTGACCACCTCCTTATGCAATAAAGCCGAATGCAAATTCTTAAGTACCCGCGGGATAACAAACGGAGGATGCGGGATAACAAAACCATCCTTAAAACCATTGAACAGTAACGTCGCCTTTTCCCTGTCACCGTATCTATTTAGATAAGGGACCATCTTTTCCAAACTCACCGGAGTCTCTCCCTTGGGAATTACCACCCCCAGGCTTCTGCTTCCCTTTTTTAAAACACTTAGACGCTCCGTGGGAGGCGCCATTGCAATTGGAGCAGACATGCTTAAATTTACACCCCGCCCCAAACTTACACTGGCCGTCATTAAACTGCCAGCACACCCCAAATTTGTTCCCACCTCCTTGGCCTTGACCACTTCCTCCCGCTGCCCCCGCTGTATTTCCACTCTGGCCGGCGCCCCCAGTTCCCCCGAGAAAGGAATGCCCAAACTTATTCTGTGCAATGACTCTCATCCACAGACCAATGTCCTTCTGATCCCAACGAATCGCCGGACGCACGGCCTTCCTTTGCCTGAACTGCTCATCATACCGCAACCAAGCCTGTCCCCCATACACCCTATGCGCCTCCCCGATAGCATCAAAATAACAAAACAAAGCCGAGCAGTTGTCTGAAGCTTTCTCCCCGATAACACTTGCTAAAATAGCAAACGCTTGTTGCCAGTTGACGAACGTCTGAGGAATTAATCGCCACCTCCGTTTCTCCTCCTCCTCCTTCTTACTATCTTCCTTTTTACTTTTATCCAAATTAAACTTCTCCAAAGGCAACAATGAGAATATTTCAACGTACTCATCCTTCCAAATACGCTCCTTAACTTCCTTCTTCAAATGAGCCCCCAAGGGGCCCTCAAAACAAACATATACCTCCCCGTGAGCCCTATCATCTAAACGCACCCGACACTCCTTTTCCTTCTCTGTCTGCACCGACACAGACACCGGTTCAGCACTAAGCCCTTCCTGTTCCGACACGCTCGCCACTATCTGCCCCCCAACCTGTGATCCAACCCACGCCGTCGCTGGAGACGGAGAACTTATACCCTTCTCTAATCGGGATAGCAAATTCCGCACATCTACCAGCATATCCGTAACCCCGGCTACCTCGGCCACCCCCCCAACACTATTACTAACTCCCGGCCGAGCTACCCCAAACGGTGAAGAAGACAAAAATGAATGACCAACGCTTAACATAGAATTATACTCACCGGGCTGCGAGGGAGCTGTGAGCCCTCCAGCCGGATAACCTGGTTCCAAAGGTGCGTCGCCACCGCCTAGATCTGACACCACGACTCCGCTGACCTGCTCCTGACATCCGGAAACCGCTCCGTGACTTCCAGATGAAGAAGGCCTAAACCCCATTGGGGATCCAGCCCGCTGATCCTGAAACAACATTGAAGACTGGGTCGCAGCAGCACCCGACGATGGATTAGCAGCAGCAGCCAAACCAAGCCGCCCCGCGTTCACCCCACAGCAACGGCCATCCGATCCCTCTGTAAACCCTCCGCCTATGGGGGGTAAAAGCTGCTGACCCGTGCCGACCGATGCCACGGCCGCCGAAATTCTGAAGCCGTCCACAGAGGCAGGCCGCAGTGCAGTAAAACTGCCGCTGTGACCCCCCGACGAACCTGGAACCCCGCCATCACCAAGGGGGGAAAATTGCTGGTCTGATGAGCCGGCCGTTCCGTAATTTGACAACGCACCTGCATGACCATCCGGAACAGATAGCAATGCAAGCCGATCGCAACTGCGACCGCCCGCTGACGCAGCTCTCAAAAAAACGCCCATCGCTTAGCAGCTCCAACGACGACGCATCACCGATGCTTCCTGAGGCGGGCCGCCCAGAAGGTACCTCGCCACTGCGACCTCCCGAAGACGCAATTCTCCCGCGACGCCCGGGACATACCGGCTCCAAAGACGACGCACCCGCAGTGCGATTGAAAGCAGGTCGCACAGCAGGTGACTCAGCACTGCGACCCCCCGAGGACGCAGATCTTCCACGACGCCCGGCGCTTGGAGACACCAACGCCGACGCACCCGCGCTGCTATCTGAAACAGGCCGCAAAAAGGATCGCTCACCACTGCGACCTCCCGAGGACGCAGCTCTCGCTTGACGGCCGGCGCGCAAAGACTCCGCCCCCCGACGTGCACTCGGCGGGAGAGAAGTTACCGCCGCAGGGCCTCGCTGGCTTGGTGGATTCCTCCCAGGCCGAGGCCTGCTAACGCGAGCTCCGCGCGCCGCCCAGCCTGGAGGGGCCCGTGAGGGGCTCCTGCGCCGACGCGAGGCCCGAGGAGCCTGATCCGGCGACAGTCTTTCAGGAGGCCTCACCCTTCTTGGCCGCCTCTCCCTTTGCGATGCCCCAGACGACGGACCAGAAGCTCCCTGAACGATAATCGCCACCTGCGCTTCCAGCCATCCAGGAGGCTGCGACGAGGCCGCAGCCCTGAGGCGCTCGATCGCCGCGTTTGCAGACATGGTAAGTTGTACTGCGTCTTACTACTGATGGGGCAAGACAGGAACTGCCCTGGGACCGCCCCATCACTGCCTTATAAACCCCCCCAACCACTCCCCCCCTTATTTAAATGTTCCTCCCTCATTTTAAACCCCTCCAAACCCCCGTCATCCGGCCTCCGCCCACGCCTCTTTCTTGAGGGGAGGGAGGCTCTGCTCCGGCCATTACTTTTTACGCTCCCGGTTCAACGGTGTGATGAGGCTTTGTAAGTTGTCCCGGTAGCGAGGGTCTAGGAGGGTGTACACCCAATAATCAGACGTGGTGAGAATGTGGGCGATGCGGCGGTCGTTTCTCAGGCACTGCAGCATGAAATCAACCATGTGCTGCAGACTCCCAACTGGCCAGGAAACGCTGTCCCCTGCAAGAGGCGTCATCTCTG
The DNA here is from genome assembly GCA_033576555.1 of Oophaga sylvatica. Lineage (NCBI taxonomy): Eukaryota > Metazoa > Chordata > Amphibia > Anura > Dendrobatidae > Oophaga > Oophaga sylvatica. The sequence goes on from JARQOD010011011.1 coordinate 19,632, forward strand.
CCTGCTCTGCATCACCCCACCCTCGCTCTACATACTGACTAGAGCGTTGTGTACCTCCCTCTGGAGCGATGTCTTCCTCCTCCATTGACTCCTCCTCATCCTCCTCACAAAGTGAGCCCTGCCCAGCCCTTTGTGAGGAACCACGTTCCGCTGACTGTCCAGAAGGTGATGGAATTTGTGACTCCTCATCCTCCACCTCTTCCAAAACCTCATCCCTTATTGCTTGCAGTGTTTTTTGAAGCAGGCAGATAAGGGGGACAGTCAGGCTGACTAGTGCATCATCTGCACTCGCCATCCGCGTTGACTCATCAAACGCACGCAAAACGTGGCAGATGTCCTTCATAGAGGCCCACTCAGTAGTGGTGAAGTGTGAACGGCGCAAATTGCGAGTTGATTGCGCCTGATGCAGCTGATACTCCATTACTGCTGGCTGCTGCTCACACAACCGCTCCAACATATGTAACGTGGAATTCCACCTGGTGGGTACGTCACATATGATGCGATGTTCAGGAAGGCGAAATCTGCGTTGCAGAGCTGCAATGCGCGATCTGGCCATGCTGGAACGTCGCAAGCGAGCGCACTCTAGGCGGACCTTGTGCAGCAGTGCATCAAGATCCGGATAGTCCCTCAAAAAACTCTGCACGACCAAGTTGAGCACATGTGCCAGACATGGTATGTGAGTGAGGTTGCCAAGGCCCAGAGCTGCCACCAGATTTCGGCCATTGTCACACACTACCAAGCCTGGCTGGAGATTCGCTGGCAAAAACCACACGTCGCTCTCCTGCTTGATGGCATTCCAGAGCTCCTGCGCTGTGTGGCTTCGATTCCCCATGGAAATTAATTTCAGGACGGCCTGTTGACGTTTGGCCACGGCTGTGCTCATATCGGTCGCATCAGGTAAGCGTTCACGGGTCCATGTGGAGGTAGACCGTGACGGCTCCTGCAGCGATGATTCTGAGGAACTGGAGTAGGAGGAGGAGTCAATGTGGACAGACTTGATTCCTGCAATCCTTGGAGTTGGCAGAACACGTACAGCGCCACTCGCAAGATCTGTACCCGGCTCCACAACATTGACCCAATGGGCAGTGAGGGAAAGGTATCGTCCCTGGCCATGGGTACTGGTCCACGCATCGGTGGTCAGGTGGACCTTGCTACTGACGGCGTTTAGTAGCGCATGTTTAATTTTTCCCTCAACATGCTTTTGCAGACCAGGACGGCTTGCCTGCTGAAATAAAATCGGCTGGGCACATTGTATTGTGGGACTGCCAATGCCATTAAGTTACGGAAACTGTCAGTCTCCACCAGCCTGAATGACAGCATTTCAAGGGACAGGAGTTTTGCAATGCCAGCATTCAGAGCCTGTGCTCGTGGATGGTTTGCCGAGTATGGCCGTCTTTTATCCCATGCCTGTGCTACCGATGGCTGTTTTGTGGCCTGGGAGTGTGAGGATGACAGGGAACTTGCAGTTGTGGGTGGAATAACACTGGTCTCTGGACAACAGTGACAGAGGTTCTTCCATGGCGATCCTGTGAGGAAGCCGAACCAGCTGTGTGTGAGCTGGAGGAAGAGGCTCCAACACGAGCTGAAGATGTAGGTGCTGCTGTAGGTTGGCCTACATCTCCAGTGTGTCTTTGTAACTCAACCACGTGCTTTGACTGCACATGTTTCCACATATTTGTGTATTAAGGTTACTGACACTTTACCTCTTTTTACTTTTTGATTACACAGCTTGAATTTGACATAGCAAATATCATCTGCAAGTGTGTCAAAAAAGGACCACGCAGTGCAAGTCCTGGGAGCGCCCGTTTTGGCTGTTGGAAGAGAACTGCTACGAACGGGTGCCAAACTGGAGGCTACAGGCAACCGAGTCTGCAGCCTACCTCTCCCTACTGTTTGGACCGTTGGGGCAATCTCTTCCTCAGAGCTGCTACCACCACCTTCCTGTTCCTCACGCCATGTTGGGTCTTGGACCTCATCATCTCCACTACCCTCTTCCAACAACTGCTGCTGTTGGGTGGTCTGGCCAGCACCATGCTCAACAGAAACTGGCACCTGAGTCTCATCATCATCAGATGCGTTCTGCGGTGTGCTGACCATCGGCACTGGCTCACCCGCCTCTTCAGATTCAGAGAGACACAGCTGTTGCGCATCACTGCATACTGCCTCTTCTTCACATTCCAGAATGCTGCTTGGCTGGGCCCCTGTTTGCAAGCCAACAGATTCTGAGGACAGAAGCAGAGACTCAGCTGGCTCCAGTTCAGAACTCTCTGACTGCCTGGGCAATTTGGCAGGCGGTGAAGAGACAGATGGTTGTTCAACAGTGCTGTGGTCCTGAGAGGAGGTGGAAGCAATTGAAGTCGATGCATTGGCTGCCATCCAACCAACAACGGCTTCAATTTGTTCTTCCCGCAGCAGGGGGGTACGCTGAGCTCCTACAAAAGTGCGCATAAAGGAACGCTCACGGGGAAAACTGGTGGATGCTGTGTCACTGGGTGCGGCAGCAGCCACAGAATCCCCACGTCCTCTCCCTGCTGAAACTCCACGGCCACGACCACGTGCCTTACTCCCTGCCTTCTTCATCTTGGTAGATTGATAAAGAAAGTCAGAAAAGTTATAAGGCCTAAGTGTGGTTATTCCTCAGAGACTGCAGTGAACACTGCAGACAACTGTTCAGTAGCTGTGAAAGGCCCCTTTGTGTACTTCTATAGTGTTTGCAACCAATGTATTGTATACGGATGGAAGCGCGTCACACTAATAGATTAGATTTTTTTCAAATATAATGGAGCAGCACCAATTAGAGAAAAATGTGAAGGATGAGGCAGTGACACACGCTCAGCAGACTACAACCAGCAGTGGTTGAAGAACTAACTGGAGCGTAATCTGCACTCAAAAAATGAAAAGCTCACAGACTACAGTGAACACTGCAGACAACTGTTCAGTAGCTGTGAAAGGCCCCTTTGTGTACTTCTATAGTGTTTGCAACCAATGTATTGTATACGGATGGAAGCGCGTCACACTAATAGATTAGATTTTTTTCAAATATAATGGAGCAGCACCAATTAGAGAAAAATGTGAAGGATGAGGCAGTGACACACGCTCAGCAGACTACAACCAGCAGTGGTTGAAGAACTAACTGGAGCGTAATCTGCACTCAAAAAATGAAAAGCTCACAGACTACAGTGAACACTGCAGACAACTGTTCAGTAGCTGTGAAAGGCCCCTTTGTGTACTTCTATAGTGTTTGCAACCAATGTATTGTATACGGATGGAAGCGCGTCACACTAATAGATTAGATTTTTTTCAAATATAATGGAGCAGCACCAATTAGAGAAAAATGTGAAGGATGAGGCAGTGACACACGCTCAGCAGACTACAACCAGCAGTGGTGAAGAACTAACTGGAGCGTAATCTGCACTCAAAAAATGAAAAGCTCACAGACTACAGTGAACACTGCAGACAACTGTTCAGTAGCTGTGAAAGGCCCCTTTGTGTACTTCTATAGTGTTTGCAACCAATGTATTGTATACGGATGGAAGCGCGTCACACTAATAGATTAGATTTTTTTCAAATATAATGGAGCAGCACCAATTAGAGAAAAATGTGAAGGATGAGGCAGTGACACACGCTCAGCAGACTACAACCAGCAGTGGTTGAAGAACTAACTGGAGCGTAATCTGCACTCAAAAAATGAAAAGCTCACAGACTACAGTGAACACTGCAGACAACTGTTCAGTAGCTGTGAAAGGCCCCTTTGTGTACTTCTATAGTGTTTGCAACCAATGTATTGTATACGGATGGAAGCGCGTCACACTAATAGATTAGATTTTTTTCAAATATAATGGAGCAGCACCAATTAAGAGAAAAATGTGAAGGATGAGGCAGTGACACACGCTCAGCAGATTACAACCAGCAGTGGTTGAAGAACTAACTGGAGCGTAATCTGCACTCAAAAAATCAAAACCTCACAGACTGCAGTGAACACTGAAACACAACTGTTCACTATCTGTGAAAGGCTCCTTTCTGTACTTCTATAGTGTTTGCAACCAATGTATTGTATACGGATGGAAGCGCGTCACACTAATAGATTCGATTTTTTTCAAATATAATGGAGCTGCAACCAATTCCACAAAATAAAATAAAAAAAAAGAGTCAGTGAGTGACACGTGCAGATGCCTACAAACAGTGGTGGATGCAGAGCAAACTGCAGCGTCACCTGCACTCTCACACACACCTTGCACAGAGCTGTTAAAACAACACTGGCAAAAGGAAGCTTTACACAGCGGTTGGTAAACTAGCCTGCCTAGAGTGTCATGGAAATATATATGTCTTCCATATATATTCAAAGTATATTCACATATATGTATTCACAGTTCACAGTTAGATAGATCTCACTTGCTAAAAAAAACCTTGTGCTCACATATTTCTAGGCCAGATATAATCAGTCGTTTTAAAGAAATCTGGCCTTCATAAGACCTTCGTAAAGGAACAAATGCATGAAGTACAAAATGTCCTATTAGGTATCTGTTGTTTACATTATAGTTATGCAAGGCAACTGTAGCGCTTCCCACGGCTGTGGGGCGCCGGGACATGGCATAGCTTGCCTAGCTAGCCAATGCTCCCACGCCGCCAGTCCACGACGACGTGAGGCATGGGTCCCAGATGATGAGAATGTGGACCCACTGGACCACGGAGGGAGACCCGGGCCTGCCCGACTAGGGAAGGGCAGCGACCGGGATCCGTGGCAGCTGAGCATGTGGGCAAGGTGGCGACCTGCAGGACTAGACAACACCGCACAACTTCAGGTAAGAAGAAACATAAAGTTTACTTAAAGAAACACAGTACATAAAACAGAACATAAGACCGGGCTCCCGATTCCGCACATCAGAGAAGGGTACACGACTCAGGCTCACAGACGAGTGCTGGAGGACATCACGGGTAGATGCAGTCCAGGGTTATCTGGCACGGGCATACTTGGACGGCCTCTCTCTCAGGCCTTAGGCATAGCACAGGCTCAGCAGGAGAACATCAGACACCGACCTCAGACAGACTTCAGACGATGGCGGGTCATCACGGGGTAGACCAAGGAGGAACCGGCAGGACAGGCAGGTTGTCACGGCAAGTGACCAAGGCAGTCTCTGGGACAGGCAGGTTGTCACAGCAAGTGACCAGGCAGTCTCTGGGACAGGCAGGTTGTCACGGCTAGTGACCAGGGCAATCTCTGGGACAGGCAGGTTGTCACGGCAAGTGACCAGGGCAGGCAGGTTGTCACGGCAAGTGACCAGGCAGGCAGGTTGTCACGGCAAGTGACCAGGCAGGCAGGTTGTCACGGCAGGTGACCAGGGCAGGCAGGTTGTCACGGCAAGTGACCAGGCAGGCAGGTTGTCACGGCAAGTGACCAGGCAGTCTCTGGGACAGGCAGATTGTCACGGAAAGTGACCAGGG
>JARQOD010011012.1:0-25072 GCA_033576555.1 Oophaga sylvatica
TTTTTTTGAAATTTTTCCCCCCTTTTTTTAAAACCCCCGTTTTTAAGGGGGTTCCTATTTTTAAAAGGGTTTTAAAAAACGTAAAAGAAAAAAACCCCCGTAAAAGGCAAAAAGGAAGTTCCCAAATTAAATTTTTTTTTTTGGGGGGAAAAAAATTTTTTTTTTTTGATTTTTGCCGGAAAAAACCTTTAACGAACCCAAAAGAGTGAGGTGGATGGGTAGTTTGGTTTAAATCCGGGTCTTTGGGGAAATTTGTGGGAGTCTGTAAGTGGGGTAATCGGGTTTTGGATATAGGGTTAGATGTGGGTTGGCATGGTGGGACTGTTAATTGGGATTTTTTCTGGAACAAGGGGGAAACTGTTAATTTTCATAATTTCCCTTAAAAATTTGAAGGGTAATTTTGCTTTTTGTAAAAAGGGAAAATTTAAAAAAAAAATAAACCTGTCAACCTTAGGAAAAAACAATCCCATAGGCCCCAAAAAAGGACCTTGTTTAATGGGAAAAAGGGGGGGTTTTCCCTGTTAAAACCGACCCCAACCCCCTGGGATTTGGTTTGGGAAGATTTTAACTATTTTACCCTTTTGAAATTCTGACATAAAAACTAAATCTTAAAATAAACCCCCTTATCTGGGCTTCCAACTCCCGGGAAACCATGTAGGGGATGGTCCATAATTCCAAACCCAATTTTAATATTGGTTTTAAAAAAATTTTTAAAAAAAATAATTAAAAGGAAGAACACCTTCGTAAGCCAAGCTCTTATGTACGGTGGAAAAAGTTAAAAAAAGGCTGGAAAGGAGGCCCCTTTGTAAAAGTATATACAAACTGTTGGCATGTTTAATTTTTCCCAAAATTAAAAACCACCCTCAAGGAAAGAAGGTTAAATTTAGATTTATTTTTTAATTCTCATTTAATTCTGTATATACATAACTAACCAAAATAAATTTTTTAACCATTTTCATGTCCTTGTAACACTTTCTTTAAACTCTCTTTCCCCGTATTGGTTTTAAACAATAAAAATTAAAATTTTAGCCTTTTGTTTAATTTTTATATAACAGATACTTACTTTAAAAATTTTTAAAAAGTACAAATTTTTTTCCCCTCCCCCCGGTCCCCCCCTGGGGGGTTTCACTTGGCCCCCTCCTGAATTCATTTGTTTTTGATGCTACAAAGGAATACAAAAACAAGTGTATCAAAATTATTAGTTAAGACCATTTTAACATCAATATTTATCACTAAAAGGGGGGTGAATGATTTTACATAAAATAAAAAACAACACACAAAAAATTTTTTTGCAGAGACTCTTATTTTTACTTACGATAAATAGGGGGTCTTCATCTATTTAATTAGGCACAAACCGGGGTCTGACTTAAAAATTGTCAAAGCTAAACAGCAAAAGGGATTAACTTTGATCTCATTTGCTCCACGGAAAATAAAAAAAAGACTTTTGAACAGTCACTGTTAAGAAACTTCCCCTTTTCTGTATTTTTTTAAATTTAAACCCAGAACTAAATTAACAAGCCGAAATAAAAAAATGTACTAAAGTCATAGCATGAAGAAAAAAATGGGACAATGGGTAGAACAAACCCATTGCAAACCCAAGACACCCCAATTGTCGGCCCAAAAGGGGTGAATAACATAAACATATAAATTCCCTTCCCAAGTCTAAACGGTTTTTTAATAGTATTTAGGATCTGTTACACATGATGGCAAAAGAGTATTTAAGATTGTCCAAATTAGTTACCTGAAATATAAAAAGCAAATTTTTACGGGAAATAAAACTCCTTTCCCATATTTTATGGTTTATAAGAACATTTTTTTCCCCCAAATTTTTGGGGGGAAAATGTGGGTGCCAATAATGTGAATCCCTTTTACCGGGACCGTTGTGCAAGCTGGGATGAGGGGGTGACCAGCAGCTCCGGCGGTCCTCCGGATCACGTTGATCTACCGGCCACTGCGGGGGGGGTTTCCTTGCACGTGGACTTTTTTGTGAAAGGCAGAGCCCCAGCATTCCCCACCATGATTTCCGGGCAATGGACTCTGGAAATGGCCACCAGGGGGCGCATGCCAATGGAACAGGGCACCAGACTCTGGAAAAGGGGGGGGAATTTCATTTTCCTAACTTGGGCGAATCTCCATCGCCATGCGCCGCCCCCGGCGCCATTTCCCGAGTCCAACGCACAGAAACCATGGTAACTGGGGGGCATAGCTTTCAAAAAATGTCACCCCAGACCCCCCCATACAATGGGACCCCCAAGCGGCACAAGACCCCTGCAGGCAGCAGAGCCCCCGTGGCAAGAGCCCCCGAAACAGCTCAGAAACCCCTGGAACACCATGGACACTGCAATGGGACCCGCACATCAAGCACCCTTTACCCAGCCTGTGGCCTGCAGAACCTCCCCCCCTCCTCCCCCATGGTGACCCGATACCCCGATTAAACCGCAGCCACCACCCCCGGTAAGCAATAAGACGCATAATTATAGAACACACCGTTTATTAAAAAAAAGTTTTTTTTCCTTTTTTCCTCAAAATTTGGGGTTTTCCCTTTTAAAACCGGGTTTATAACCGAAAAATACATGTTTTTCATTTAAAAAATTACCTATTAAAAACCAAACTAAACCCCAGAACCATAAGCAAAATATCCTCAATTATTTTCTTACCCCAAGGCACTGCGTAAAATTTTTTTTTAAACCCTTTTAAAATTTTATTGCAACAGAAAATTTATACAGATGATCCCCACTGACCACCGTCCAAAAGGCCTCCCTACCTTTCCTTAGAAAACTTCTGGGCCCTTTTTAGGGTGCCCCAAACCCGGAAACCCAACGAAAATGAGTGAAGATCAAAAAAATTAAAGCCAAATAACATCAAAAATTTGTTTAAATTTTTTATAGAGAAATTCAGAGAAAGAAAATGAATCTGTAAAGTCAAGATCGAAAAAAACGACCCTTTTTTTAAAGGGAAATCTTGGGGGATTCCTTAAAAAGAGGCCTTTAGTGTCGATTTCCCCTTTATGAGACCGATTTTTTAAACCCCAAAATCGTGACCTTAATAGTCCTGTTTTATGTTACAGGGGAAATGTGAAAGAAAAGATGGGGTCACCCCCCAATAAAAACCCATAACGTAAACAAACTATAAAATTTTTTTCCCCTTTTTTATACGCGGGGGCACTTACTTTGGGCTTCAGGCTCGGGGCACCACACCAAGCTTGGGAGATATTCCACAGCAAAAGGTTTCCCAATGTACAACACCAAGGGGACTGGGAAAGCACCCCTTGGGGTTTATAAGACTTTCCCAGTCTCCTCCACAGGACAAACAAATAAGCCGGTAGGGTTTGTTACAGTGAAATACCTTGAGGGTGAATGGAAATAAAAAGCATTGGACGGATGCCTTTTTTTTAAGGAAAAACGTTAAGTAAGGGGTAACTATACTACCAGGGCCATTGGGGAAAAAGGAGGCCTATATACAGAAATACTGAGTGATGAGAGCGTATACTGTATACTTCACAGTACCTTGAACAGGATGGTCTATATAAGTATAATTTTGCGATTAGAGCTATACTGTATACTACACAGTGACCATTGGACAGTGAGGCATAAAAGAATACTGTTGATGTAAGCGTATACTGATACAAAACAGTGACCATTTGGGAGTCCTAATAAGATTAATTGTATGTCTATACTTTATACTAACAGGCCTTGGACGATATTCTTAAATATACTGTTATTTAGACGTTTACAATACAATGACCATTGGGACAAGCCTGAGAATAACTGGTGATAGAGGTACTGTAACTACACAGTTTCATATGGACAGGAATGCCTAAAAAGATATACGTTAATTAGAGCGTATACTGTATACTAAACAGTGACCTTGGGACAGATCCTAAACAGATATACTGTGTATGTAAGCGTAACTGAATACTACACAGTGACCTTGAACAGATGCTATATGATAAATTATGTATGTAGAGTAAACTGTATACACACAGTACCATGGGACGATGGCCATATATACAGATATTTTTGATGAGAGCGTAAGTATACTACACAAGACCATTTGGGGAAAATGCTTATAGAATAACGTTATGTAGACGTAACTGTATACTACACATGACCCTTGGGGCAGGAGGCCAAAAAATATTTCTGTTATGTAGACGTATACTGTATACTACACAGTGACCATTGAAAAAGAATTCTATATAGAATATACTGGTTTTTTAAAAAGCGTATACTGTAACTACACGGGACCATTGACAGGAGCCTATATAAGATATATTTTGGGTAAAGAGAGCGTATCTGTATACTACACATGACCCGATACATAAACCGCCCGGGCCCATCACAACCTCCTTTAAATTTCCGTAAAAGTTCTCACTAAAAAACCTTAAGAGGCAGATCCCCTTTTCCCAAGGTGGGATTGCTGCGTGCTCGGGAGGACATACAGGGGACTTCCACAGAGATCAATGGTTTTCAGGCATCTTGGTACAGATAACGGTGAAATTTTAAGAGGATTAACGGCCTGTGGGCACATTAGGAATATATAGGGCTGGGATTCAGCAAGTGGGCTGGAATAGATACTAAGGAAGGACCTACCTGACATACCCCATGACCAACACAGAGAAGTTTAGTAAAAGGAGCAGAACATGGAGCCACAAAGGGACAATCACGAATCGGAATTGCCCTCCCAAAAGGGGCCAATTCAATCTCTTTGATTTTTCATTTTTCTTGTCCATTTTCCCATCGAACAACTGGTTTGGTCTTTATGGCAACTAATGGACCCCTGGAAGGAGGAAAATCCAAAATTTATTATAAATTTCTACTTACAGCCCTCTTAACATCATAAGTGATTTCCTGATAATGGTTAATCTCTTCGGCCACACTGAAATCCAAATATAAAAAAAAACACTCCATAAATGATCCCCTTTGGGGTCCTCATCCAGCCACCCCTAACGACCGAATATGACGACAGATGTGGACAGGGAGTGGACTCATCATTTTACATAAAAACATTCAGGGCAGGACGCAGAACTTTTGGCCTCCTAAAACCCCGAGAAATAAGTTTTAAACCCAAAAGTAAAGCCACCCAAAGCCCCACTGCTGAACATTTGGGGGTTTATAGTCGCTTTTACAAGGATTTTTTCCCCGGGGTTTAATGATCCATAAAGGCCAAAAAGGAATAAAAAATGACATTAGGACATAGAAACTGCAAAGAAAAAAGCTCAAATGCAGAACTCTCCTTCAGTATTACGCCCCCCTGATTCACTGCAGAAAGGGGTAAGGACGTGAAACAAGCGCCCCTCCACAACCCTTTTATATTATAGAATATCCCCCATAACATAAATCTTTTGGGGGGGGATGGGGGACTCCCCAAGGGAAAAGCAGGAAAAAAATCACATCACACATAATAGTTCGATTTACATGGCGAAATGATGAGAATATACCGTTGCTTGGGTTTTCCCGAGCTGCTTGGGTGACCCAATTTTTTTCGTGGGGAGAATTAGTTTCTCCTAGCTGCAGTTTTTGGCTGCGGGACAGCCTGAATACATGTGAGGGAAACCTGTTTGTTAAGGAACCCCCCCATATCCCGGCTTTCCAGCAACCATAAATCATGCACATCACGAAACTAAAACTCCGAGCACACCAAAATTTAACACCCCGAAACACCCCGAGCAACCATATACTCCTTATCACAAAAAAGGGAACAGAGAATCCCTTTCATATGGGATAAATTTGGGCGTGTAACTCACAACCCCGTCTTCTGAGATACAGACGTCCCCCTGATACTTACACTGGCGGGTTCGGGTTATCCTGGTCCCCACATATCCACCATCAGATTAGCCGGCACAGTTATTTCTAAAGAATGATAAATAATAAAGCTCATTAAAAGTCATTCCACTTAATAACAAAAAAAAGGAAACAAAAAAACCCAAAAACTAAAATAACAAATTTTTTTAATCAAAAAATTCAATAAAAGGCTAAAAAAAAATTAAGAAACAAAACGCCCACCTTTTTCAAAAAAAGAAAAGGGCATCAAAATACATCAAACCATTTAAAAACGAATTTATACAGTTTGTTCTTTTTTAAAATAGAAGACACCAACACTTAGCCAAAAAAAAAAACAAAAAAATAAAGAAACCTCATGGGCTGGGGGGGTGGGACAAACTCCACACTTTTCACAAAGCTTCTTTCCTGGATTTTTAAAAAAGTTTTTTGGTAAGCTTCTACCAGGGATTGAAGAAGTTTTTAAATTAGGTTCCCAGGGGGGGAAGAAGCCTACTAAAACCCACAGGTCTTTTTTCCCCCCCCCATCCAAGCAGGTTTCTCTTATTTTTTAGTTTTTTTTTGAGGCATACAAATTTGGAAAGCCAGGGAAACCCATTACTCTTTTTTACATTTGTGACTGAGAAACCACAAGGAGAGAAAGAATTACGTGAGCCCCCCATAGTCTTTTGGGTTCAGGAGCCCTCACCGGCCAAAAACAGGGATAAGAATAAACCACTATTTTCTGCCCTTCCTAAAAATTTATATTTTTTGAAAATTTTTAATGATCGGCTTACCTTCTATCAGATCAAATTTATTCCCCCCCTCACTGTATCGGGGTCACAAATTTATTTTTCCCTCTTTGGAGTCACCTTTCTTAGTTTCCTGAGGATAAATATATACAATTAAATAACTTTTCTCAAACACAAATTACTGAAATATAAGCGGGAAAGGGACTAAACCTGGATTTACTTAAAATTTTCATATAGCCGGCTTTTTCCGCCCTCCCCCATAAACCAATAATTGTTTCCTAATACTTCACAAACGCACTTTACCAGGAGGAAATTTGGATGACGACGAAAAGAGGTAAAATACAAACCTGCCCCATTTTCTTTTCATCACAGATGATGGGGCCGGAGACAGGGGCCAATAAAGTATCCTTTTCTGCCTGGGGGGAAAAGGGAGCTCAACCATCATAAATCGCCCTGCTATATGACTGAAATCGGGAAAAGAAAACAAAAAGGAAAAGAACAAGACAGAGGGAACCTTACCAGGCCTCCATAGTGGGCCGGATACCCCATACAAGCAGGACTTTGGGCCATTTTTAAAAAAGGCCAATTCCCATTTTGGGGATTTTTTTTTCACCTAAAAAAGAAAAAAAACAAGAAAGAAAATCAGAAAAAGTCAGAATGAAGGAGGCCATTTATGTCACCATGTTCCCCCGGGATCTGCATTACAAGTATACAAAACTGGCAGGAACCCGGGTCCCTGAATCCTTTACATCTCCACATCCCCCTCATACCAATGTAGGAAAAAAAGACCTTGCTGCTTTTTTGACCTTTGTAAAAAAGCCACAGAAAAAAACCCAAACACCTAATTAAAGTTGAACACATCCGTGCCCCGGGCCCAGGGAGAATTTTTTAGCCCAAATGATACTCCATCCTCACGGGAACCTAACCCCACAGTTATTGAATTTTACTAAATTTCAATATTACCCAAGAGTAACTTTTTAAAGATTTTTCAACTCTCTCAACAATTTTAAATGGGCCTCACCGCCCGGACTCCCATCTTTAACCGGCCCCCCCAAACTGGGGGGTCTAATAGTTATTTAAACAACGGGGGTCTGCTAAAACCCCCCTCCTGGAACTTTGGTCCTCCTCTAAAGCCAGCTATAATTTTTCCATATTTTGGGCCCCCAAAAGTCATTGGGGTCTTGTTTTGCAAACGATTAAACATTTTTATGATCCTTTAACAACATATATTTTTTTGATCGCTTCTATTCCAATTTTTGGAGGCAGAATAAAAAAAAAACAGCAATTTGGAATTTTTTTTAAGGGGGTTTATATAATTTCGCTGTTGGGAAAATTTTTAGGCATTTTTTTTCTTCGGGCAGACTATTAAGGATCCCATTTTAAAAATTTTTTTTATTTTTTGGTTTTTTTACAAAATAACAACTTTTTTATAGAAAAAAAAATTTTTTTTGCATTGCTTTTTCTGAATCTAAAACTTGTTTTATTTTTCTGCTGATGGAGTTTTAAAGAGGGTTTTATTTTTGTGGGTAAGGTGACTTTTTTCAGTGGTACCAGTTTTTTAATCCTCTCTTTTATCGCTTTTATTCCCCTTTTTTGGATAAAGCATTGTTTTTTGCCTTGGTTTTTTAAATTATTTTTTTGGGGTGTTCACTAAAGGTTAACTATAGGAATTTTGGGCGGGGTCATTCCCGGGGCGATTTCAAAATGGTACATTTATTGCTTATATCTTTTTTTCTTCAAATTTTTTATTATGGGTCAGTATCTTTTGACTTTTTTATTATTATTTTTTTCTTTTTTTTAAAAAATATTTTTACAGTTTTTTTAAAGAAAAGTTTTACTTTTTTCTTTTTCCCCTATGGGAACCCTTTTTTTGTAGGCTTGTTTGTAAGAAAGGGGGGATCAGCACTCCTTGTGCTATGCAAACTTCAGTTTTGCACTGACGTTAAATTCTAAATTTTTCTTGTCAAGATCTAGCAACTTTACTACTGGGACCGTTTTTGTTGAAATATAAAGCTAATGGCAAGATCAACCCCCAATACCTGCAGGGCCCCCATCCAAGGGCAGGGGGCTGCTCCTCTCCTAAACCCGAATCCAAAATTTTTTCAATCACAGAATTTAGAAGGTTAAAGTGCTTGTGAGCAGATCGCGTGGAGTAAAATCCTCCGCAACAAAGTACCGGGGAAAACAGAGAAAATTTCAACCACGTCAAAGGGGGTTAAAAAACACGGAAAAAAAAAAAAAATCAAAAAGCACATTTTTCTTTTATTTTACCACACTTTTCCAAAAAAATGTGTATTTGGTAAGGTTTAAAATTTCACTTATTTCCATTATTTTTATTTTTTAAATGATTTGTGGGAATTGTCTGCTACTTACCTGTTGTAGTAATGTCAAATGTTTTTTGTAAATCTCAAATATTCTTGGCTTATTTTTCCTTTTTGGGGATTTGGCAGGGATCTCCCCCCTACCCAAACCCGCCGGTAAGTGAAGCGAGACGCCATCGGGTAGTGGTAGACAATACAGGGGGAAGGGGAAAACCCCTGGAAATGCTGACACCTTAAATCGTCTGGAGGAAGTCCCCCATTTCAAATAAATCAAAGCCAAATATATGACTACTAAATAGCTTTTCACACCAACAGCAATACACCGAAAGTCAAAGGCACAAGTTAAACACTCGGTAAAACTGATGGTTTAATTGTGATTTTCATAATGGAACTTTTGGTTCTTACTTTAAAACGCCTTACCCTAATGGAATTTTTCCCTTCAACCCTTAAGGGGGCAACAATCTAAAACGAGCATCATTACCCAAAGGCAAGAGGAAAGCCATGGGGGTTTTCTCTTCTGATCATTAGGGGATTTTTTTTCTTTTAAATAAAATTTTAATAATATAACAATAAAAATTATAGTATTTGTATCAAAAGAAAATTTTTAACGGGGTAAAAGAAGTTTCTTTTCTGCATATGAAGACCAAGCCCAAATGCTTCCCACCCCACTTCCAAACATGGGGGCTCTATTACAAAATACCTCCGACATTGGGAAAATCAAAATTTACTACAGCAATAAATAATTTCTGAGGGGGGCCCCTTAGGCTCTTTAAATATTAATTGCCCGAAGGGAAAATTTTAAAAAAAAAAAAAAAAAATTTTTCCTTTTTAACCCCCTTTTTTTTTAAAAAAGGAAAAATTTTTTTTTTTTAAATTTCCCCTTTTTTTTATTTTTTGGTTTTTTTAAATTTCCCCCTTTCTTCCCCCCTTTTTTTTTTTTTCCCTTTTTCCCTTTTTTTTTGGGGTTTTGGGGCCCCTTTTTAAACCCCCCAAAAAACCCCCAAAAAATTTTCCCCCGGGGTTTTTAAAAAAATTTGGGGGGGGGAAAAAAACCCCCCCGGGGGTTTTTTTTCGCCCAAATTTTTTCCCCCAAAAAAAAAATTTGGGAAAAAAACCCCCCCAAAAAGGTTTCACCCCCCCAAAAAAGGGGTTCCCCAAAAAAAGGGGGGAAACCCTTTTTAAAAAAATGGGGAAAAAATTTTTTTTGGTTTTTTTTAAACCCCCCTTTTTTTTTTGGAAAAAACCCCCAAAAAAAAAAAAAAAAGGTTTTTTTTAAAAAAAAAATTTTTTGGGGAAAAAACCCCCAAAAAATTTTTTTTTTAAAAAAATTTTTTTTTAAAAAAAGAAATTTTAAAATTTTTTTTCCCGGGTTTTTTAAAAAAAAAAAATTTTTTCCCCCCAAAAGCAAAGGGTTTTTCCCCAACCCCTTTTTTTGGGGGTTTTTTAAAAAAAGGGGGGAAAAAAATTTTTTTTCCAAAAACCCAGGGGGTTTTTTTTTTTGGGGGGGGGGGTTTTTTTTTTTAAAAAAGGGGGTTTTTTAAAAAATTAAAAAAATTTAAAAAAAAATACCCCCAAAATTTTTTTTTTTGGGGGGGGGCCCCCCAAAAAAAAAACCCCCCGGCCCCCCAAAAAAACCCCCTTTTTTTAAACTTTTTCCCCCTTGGGCCAAAAAAATTCCCAAAAACCCCGGGTTTCCCCTTTTTTCCCCCCCGGGGGGTTTTTTTTTTGGGGGGGGGGGGAAAAAAATTTAAAAAAAAAAATTTTCCCCAAAAAAAAAACCCCCGGGGGCCCCCCCCCGGGGGCCCCGGGTTAAAATTTTTTCCCCCGGGGGTTTTTTAAAAAAAATTTTAAAAAAATTTTTTTTTAACCCCGGGAACCCTTTAAAAGGGGGGGGGTTTTTAAAAAGGTTTAAAAAATTTTTTAAAAAAAACCCCCCCCCCCCTTTTTTTTTTCCCTTTTTTAAAAAAACCCCCTTTTTTAAAAAAAAACCCCTTTTTTTAAAAAAAGAAAAAGGTTTTTTTTAAAAAAAAGGGGAGGGCCCCCAAAAAACCCCCGGGGGGAAAAAAAAAAAACCCCCGGGGGCCCCAAAAAAAATTTTAAAAAAATTTTTTTTTTTTTTGGGTTTTTTTTTTCCCCCCGGGGCCCCGGAAAAAAATTTTCCCCCCTTTTTTTAAAAAAAAACCCCCCTTTTTTTAAAAACCCCCTTTTTTCCCCCTTTTAAAATTCCCCCCCCGGGAAAAAAACCCCCCCCGGGGGTTTTTTTTTTGGAAACCGGGCCCCTTTTTTTTAAAGGGGGGGGGGTTTTTTTTTTTTTAAAAAATTTTTTTTTTTTTAAAAAATTTTCCCCCGGGGCCCCTTTTTTTTTGGGGGGGGGTTTTGGGGGGGAAAAAAAAGGGGAAAAAATTTTTCCCCCCCTTTTAAAATTTTCCCAAAAAATTTTCCCAAAAAGGGGGGGGTTTTTTTTTTTTAAAAAAGGGGGGCCCCCAAAATTTTTCCCCCAAAAAAAGGGGGGGGGGCCCCCCTTTAAAAAAAAATTTTTTAAAAAAAATTCCCCCCCCCCAAAATTTTAAAAACCCCCCCTTTTTAAAAAAAAAACCCCCAAAAAAACCCCCCCAAAAATTTTTGGAAAAAAAAAAATTTGGGAAAAAAAAGGGAAAGGGGGAAAAAATTTAAGGGGGGAAAAAAGGGGGAAAAAAAAACCCCCCCCAAAAAAAAAGGGGGGTTTAAAACCCCTTTTTTTTTTGGGAAAAACCCCCCCCCCAAAAAAAAAAAACCCCCAAAAACCCCAAAAAAGGGGGGGAAAAAAAAATTTTGGGGGGGGCCCCCAAAAAACCCCGGGGGGGGGCCCCCCCCCAAAAAAAAAAAAGGGGGGAAAAAAAAAAAAAAAAATTTAAATTTTTTTTAAATTTTCCCAAAAAGGGGGGGGCCCCCCCCCCGGGGGGGAAAAAAAACCCCGGGGGGGGGCCCCCCCAACCCCCCCCCCCCCAACCAAAATTTTTAAACCTTTTTAAAGGGGCATTAAAACCCCCCCCCCAAAACCCCTTCCCCAAAAAGGGGTTCTTTAAAAGGGGCCCGAAACCCCCCTTTTTAAAATTTTTGGGGGGGGGGGAAAGGGAAAAACCCTTTTGGGAAAAAAAAAAAAAAAAAACCCCCCCCCCCCCTTTTTAAAAAAAACCCCAATTGGGCCCGGGGCCAAAAACCCAAAAAAAAAAAAAAATTTTCCCCCAAAAAAGGGGGGGGGCCCCAAAAACCCCCAAAAAAATTTTAAAAAAAAATTAAATTTAAAAAAAAAAAAAAAAAAATTAAAAAAATTTTTTTTAAAAATTTTCCCCCGGAAAATTTTAAAAAAAAATTTTAACCCCTTTTGGGAACCCCCCCCAAAAAAAAAAAAAAAAAATTTTTCCCCCCCTTTTCCCCAAAAAAAAACCCCCCAAAAAAAAAAAACCCTTTTTTTTCCCCGAAACCCTTTTTTGGGGCCCCCCCAAAAAAAAATGGGGTTTTTTTTTTTGGGGGGAAAATTTTTTTTAAAAAAATTTTTTTTCCCCCCCCAAAAAAAAAGGGGGTTTGGAAAAACAAAAAAAAACATTTAAAAAAATTTAAAAAAACCCCCCCTTTTCCCCTTTTTTGGGGGAAACCCCCGGGAAATTTTTTTTTTTCCCTTAAAACCCAAATTTTCAAATAAAAAATTTTTCAAGGAAAAAATTTTTTTTTCCCCAAAACCCCCCCTTTTTTTAAAAAAACCCCCCCCCCAAAAAAAATTCCCCTTTTTTTTTTAAAAATTTTTTTCCAAAAACCCCAAAAAAAACCCCCCGGGGGGGGGAAAAAAAAAAAATTAAAGGGAAATTTTTTTTTTTTCCCCCCCCCCCCAAAAAATTTTTGGGGGGGGGAAAAAAAAATTTCCAAATTTTTAAAAACCCAAAAAGGGGCCCCCCTTTTTACCCCCCCGGGGAAAAAAACCCCCAAAAATTTTTTTTTTTTTTTTTAAAAAAAAAAAATTTGGGGGGGGGGACCCCCAAATTTTGGGGGGGGGGGAAACCGGGGGGGAAAAAAAAAACCCCTTTAAAAAATTTGGTTTAAAATTGGGGTTTTGGGGGGGGCCCCCCCTTTTAAAAGGGCCGGGGGGGGGAAAAAAGGGTAAAAACCCCCCCTTTTTAAAAAAAAAACCCCGGAAAACCCCAAATTTTAAAAAACCCAAAATTTTTTTCCCCCCCAAACCCCCAAACCCCCCCTTTTTTTTTCCCCCCCCCCCCCCCCCCCTCAAAAAGGGGGGGGGGTTTGGGGGGCCCCCGGGGGGAATTTTGGGGGCCCCTTTTTTAAAAAAGGGCCCCCCCCCCCAAAAACCCCTTTTTAAAAAACAAAAACCCCCCCCCCAAAAAACAAAGGGAAATCCTTTCCCCCCCTTAAAAAAACTTAAAAAAAAATTTAAAAAGGGGCCCTTTTTTTAAACCCAAAAAATTTTTCCAAAATTTTTAAAAAATTTTCCAAAAAAAAAAAAAAATTTTAAAAAAAAGGGGTTTAAAAAAAAAAAAAAAAATTTTTAAAAAAAAGGAAAAAAATTTTTTAAAAAAAAAAAAAAAAAAATTTTTTTAAAAAAAAAATTTTTTTAAAAAAAAACCCTTTTAAAAAAGGTTAAAATTAAAAAAAATTGGGGAAAAGGGGGGCCCCCCCCCCCCCCGGGGGGGTTTTTAAAAAAAGGGGGGGGGAAAAAAATCCAAACTTGGGGGGCCTTTTTCCCCCAAAAAAAGGGGGGAAAAAAAAAATTTGGGGGTTTTTTAAAAAAAATTTTTTCCCCCACCTTTTGGGGGGTTTTAAATTTGGGGGGGAAAAAAATTTTTTTCCCCCGGGGGGTTTTTTTTTTGGGGGCCCCCCTTTTTTTTTAAAAAAAAGGGCCCCCCCAAAAAAAACGGGAAAAAATTTCCCTTACCCTTTTAAAACCCCCTTTTTTTAAAAAAAAAAAAAAAAACCCCCCCCCCCTAAAAAAATTTTTAAAAAAAAAAAAAAAAAAAACCCCCCCAAAAATGGGGGGAAAAAAAGGGGGGAAAAAGGGAAAACCCCCCCGGGGGCCCCGGGGGTTTTTTTTCCCAAAAAACCCAAAAAAAAAAACCCCCCCGGGCCCAAAAAAATTTTTTTTTTTTTCCCCCCCCCCCCTCCCCCAAATTTTGGGGTTTTTCCAAACTTAAAAACCCCCCTTTTTTAAAAAAAAGGGGGGGGGGGGGGTTTAAAATTTTCCCCTTTTTTTTTTCCCCCGGGAAAAAAAATTTTTTTTTTTTTGGTTTTTTTTTTGTTTTGGGGTTTTTTTTTAAAAAAAGGGGTTTTTTTTTCTAAGGCCGGCCCCTTTTTTAAAAATTTTTCCCCCCCCCCTTTTTTTTTTTGGCCCCCAAAAAAAAAAATTTTTAAGGGTTTTTTTTTTTTTTTGGGGGGTTTTTAAAGGCCCGGGAAAAAAAAAAAATTTGGGGAGGGGGGGCCCCCAATTTTTGGGGGGGGGGGGGTTTTTTCGGGTTTAAATTTTTTCCCCCCTTTGAAACCCAAAAAAAAAGGGGTTTTGGGGGAAATTTTTCCCCCCCAAAAAGGGGGGGAAAAGGGGGATTTTTCCCCCCGGGGGGTTTTTACCTTTATTTTGGGGGGGAAAAAATTTTTTGGGGGGGGGGGGCCTTTTTAAAACCGGAAAAAAGGGTTTTTTTTTTTTTTCCCAAAACCCCCCCAAAAAAAAAGGGGGGCCGGGGCCCCCCCCTGGGGAAAAAAATTGGGGGGGGCCCCCCAAAAAAAAAACCCCGGGTTTTTTTAAAAAAAACCCAAGGGTTTTTTTAACCCCCGGGGGGGCCCTTTTTTTCCCCCCCAAAAATTTTTTTTCCCCCCGGGCCCTTTTTTTTTCCCCCCCCCCGGTTTTTTGGGGGGAAATTCCAAAAAATTTTTTTCCCTTTTCCCCCCCCCCCCGGGGGGGGGGAAAAGGGGGGGGGGCCCGGAAAGGGGGAAAAGGGGGCCCCCCCCCAAAAAATTTGGGGTTTTTTTTTCCCCGGGGCCCCCCCTTTTTTGGGGTTTAAAAGGGAAAACCCCCCCCCTTTTCCTTTTGGGGAAAAAAAAGGGGGGTTTTTTTCCCCCAAAACCCCCCCTTTTTTGGGGGGTTTTTAAACCCTTTTTCCCAAGGGGGGGGAAAAAAAAAACCCGGGGGGGTTTTAAAAAAAAACCCTTTTTTGGGGGGTTTTTTTTTTTTTTTAAATTTCCCCCCAAAAAAAAAAACCCCCCCCCCCGGGGGGGGGGTTTTTTTTTTTTTTTTTTCCCCCAAAAAAAAGGGGGGGAAAAAGGGGGTTTTGGGGGTTCCCTTGGGGGCCCCCCTTTTTTTTTCCCCCCCCAACCCCCAAAAAAAACCCCCGGGGGCCCCCCTTTTTTTGGGGGTTTCCCCCCGTCCGACCCTTTTTTTTCCCCCCCCCCCAATTTTTTTAAAAAAGGGGGCCCCCCCCCTTTTTTTTTAAAAAAATTTTTTTGGGGGTTTTCCCCCCGGGGGGGGGGGGGTTTTTTAAAGGGGGGGGGGGTTTTTTTTAAAGGGGGTTAAAAATTTCCCCCTTTAAAAAGGCCCCCCCGGGGAAAGGGAAAAACTGGGTTTTTTTTTTGGGGGGGGGGGTTTTTAAAAAAAAAAGGGGGGAAAAAAAAACCCAAAATTTTTAAAAAAAACCTTTAAAATTTAAAATTTTTTTTGGTTTTTCCCCCCCCCCCCAAAAAAAAAACCCCAAAAAATTTTTGGAAAAAAGGGGGGGGCCCCCCGGGGCCTTCCCGGGGGGGGGGGGAAAGGGGGGTTTTGGGGGAGGGGGCCCGGCCCCCAAAAAAAAGGGCAGGGGAAATTTTTTTTTGGTTTTTTGGGAAAATTTTTGGGGTTTCCCCCCCCACCCGGAAAACCTGGGGAAATTTTTTTTTTTTTCCCCCCCCCTTTTTTTTTTTTTTTTTTAAATTTTAGTTTCCCCCTTTTTTTTTAAAAAAAAACCCCTTTTTTAAAAAAATTTAAATTTTAAAAAGGCCCCCAAAAAATTTTTTTAATTTTTTTCCCTTTTTTTTTCCCCCTTTTTTTTTAAAAAAAGGGTTTTTCCCCCCTTTTAAAAAAAGGTTTTTTTTTTTTTTTTTTTGGGTTTTTGTTTTTTTTTGGTGGGCCCCCCAGGTTTTTCCCCCGGGGGGGTTTTTTTTTCCAATTTTTCCCCCCATTTTTTTCCCTTTTGGGGTTTTTTTTCCCCCCCCGAGTTTTGGGGGGGGGGGGTTTTTTTTAAAAAAAAAAATTTTTAAAAAATTTTTTTTTTTGGGGGGGGGGGGGGAATTTTTTTTTTTTCCCCCTTTAGGAAATTTTTTCCCCAAAGTTTCCCCCCTTTTTTTTCCCCCTTTTTTTTTTTCCCCTTTTGGGGGGAAAATTTCCTTTTCCCCCTTTTTGGTTTTCCCCCTTTTTTTTAAAACCCCCCGGTTTCCCCCCGGGGGGCCCCCCCCTTTTCCCCCCCCTTTTTTTTTTTCCCAACCCCCTTTTTTCCCCCAAAAAATTTTTTGTTGGTTCCCCGGGGGGGGGGGGCCCCCCCCCCCAAAAAAAGGGGGTTTTTGGGGCTCCCCTTTTTAAAAGGGGAAAGGGGGGGTTTTTTTTTTTTTGGGGGGGGCCCCCCCCCCCCCGGGGGGCCCCCCCCCAAAAAAAAGGGGGGTTTTCCCCCCCCAAAAAATTTTTAATTTTTTTTTGGCCAAAAAAGGGGGGTTAAAACCCTTTTTGGGAAATTTTCCCCCAAGGGGGCCCCCCAATTTTTGGGGGCCAAAAAGGGGGGGGGGGCCCAAAAGGGGGGGGTTTTTTTTTTCCCAAAAAAGGGTTTTTTGGGGAAAAGGGTTTTAAAAAAAGGGGGGGGGGGCCCCTTTGGGGGGGGGGGGGGGGCCCCTTTTTTAAAAAAAAAAAAATTTTTTTTTTTTAAAAGGGC
Organism: Oophaga sylvatica; assembly: GCA_033576555.1. Lineage (NCBI taxonomy): Eukaryota > Metazoa > Chordata > Amphibia > Anura > Dendrobatidae > Oophaga > Oophaga sylvatica. The sequence continues at coordinate 16,761 of JARQOD010011012.1, forward strand.
CCCCCCGGGGGGTTTTTCCCCCTTTTTTTTAAAAAAAAAAAAAAAAACCCCCCCCCCAAATTTTTTAAAAATTTTTTTTTTTTTTGGTTTTTAAAAAAACCTTTAAAAAAAAGGGGGTTTTTTTTTTTTAAAAAAGGGGGCCCGGGGGGCCCCCCATTTTTTTTTTTTAAAAAAACCCCCGGCCGGTTTTTTAAAGGGGGTTTTTTTTTTAAAAAAATTTTTGGGGTTTTTTAAAAAGGGTTTTTTTTTTTTTTTTTTGGGGGGGGGAAAACCCTTTTTTTTTTTTTTCCCCCCCGGGGGGGTTTTTCCATGGAAATTTTTTTCCCCCCCAAAAATTCCCCCTTTTTTTTTTTTTTGGGGGAAAAAAAAACCCCCTTCCCAAAAATTTTTTAAAAGGGAAAGGGGGGCCCCTTTTTTTAAAAAACCCTTTTTAAGGGAAAAAAAAAACCCCTTTTTTTGGAAAAACCCCCTCGGGGGGGGGGGGCCCCAAACCCCGGGGGCCCCAAGGGCCCTTTTAACGGGGGGGGCCCCCAAAAAACCCCCCCCCCCCCCCTTTTTTTTTAAAAACCCAAAAAGGGGGTTTTTTTTAAAATTAAAACCAATTTTTTTTTAAAAAGGGGAAAAAAAACCCCCTTTTTTGGGGGGGAAAAAAAAAAAGGGGGGCCCGGGGAAAAAACCCCCCCCTTTTTAATTCCCCCCTTTTTTTTTCCCAAAACCTTCCCAAAATTTTTGGGGGAAAAGAGGCCCAGGGGCACTATTATTATTATAAGGAGACCAAAGGGGGCACTATTAGTATTCTAAAGAGGCCAAGGGGGCACTATTAGTAATATAAGGAGGCCCAAGGGGCACTATTAGTATTATAAAGAGGCCAAAGGGGGCACTATTAGTATTCTAAAGAGGCCAAAGGGGGCACTATTAGTAATATAAGGAGGCCCAAGGTGGCACTATTAGTATTATAAAGAGGCCCAAGGGGCACTATTATTATTATAAGGAGACCAAAGGGGCACTATTAGTATTCTAAAGAGGCCAAAGGGGGCACTATTAGTATATAAGGAGGCCCAAGGGGGCACTATTAGTATTATAAGGAGGCCCAAGGGGCACTATTATTATTCTAAGGAGGCCCAAGGGGCACTATATATATTATAAGGAGGCCCAAGGGGCATTATTAGTATTATAAAGAGGCCCAAGGGGCACTATTATTATTATAAGGAGGCCCAAGGGGGCACTATTAGTATTATATGGAGACACACAGAGGAACTATTACTAATAAAAGAAGCCCCTAGGGGCACTATTAGTATTATAAGAAGGCCCAGAGGGTACTATTATTATTATAAGGAGACCCAAGGGGCACTATTAGTATTATAAGGAGACACAGAGGGGCACTATTACTAATAAAAGAGTATTATAAGAAGGACCAGAGGGCACTACTACGAATATAAGAAGGCCCTAGGGGATATTATCATTATTATAAGGCAACCCAGAGGGGACTATTAGTATTATAAGGAGATCCAAAGGGGCACTAATTATATTATAAGGAGGTCCAAGGGGCACTATAAGTATTATAAGAGGCCCAAGGGGCACTATTAATATTATAAGGAGGCCCAAGGGGCACTAATTAGTATTATAAGGAGACCCAAGGGGCACTATTAGTATTATAAGGCAGCCCAGAGGGGCATTATTATTATTATTATTATAAAGAGGCCCAAGGGCACTATTAGTATTATAAGGCAGCCCAAGGGGGCACTATTAGTATTATAAGGAGACCCAAGGGGCACTATTAGTATTATAAGGCAGTCCAAGGGGCATTTAGTATATAGGAGGACAGGGTGCATTATTATTTATAAGGAGGCACAAGGTAGCACTATTAGTATTATAAGGAGGCCCAGAGGGGCCACTATTATTATTATAAGGAGACTCAGAGGGGCACTATTATATTTTAAGGAGACTCAAGGTGGCACTATTAGTATTATAAGGAGACCCAGAGGACACTATTAGTATTATAAGGCGGCCCAAGGGGGCACTATTAATATTATAAAGAGACCTAAGTGGCCACCCTCAGAAATTTATATTATTGCTAGTAGTAAATTTTGATTTTCTCCAATGCTCGGCAGAGTCATATTTGTAATAGAGACCTCCCATGTTTGGAAGTGGGTGAGGGAGAGCAAAATGGGCTTGTGTGCTTCATATGCCAGTTAAGAAACTTCTTTTACTGCCAGAATCAGAATTTCTTATTGATACAAAATACTATAATTTTTATTGTATATATGTATCTAAAATAATTTATCTTACAAGATAAAAATACCCTAACTGATCAGAAGAGTAAATCCCCCATAGCGCTTTCCTCCATGCCTGCATCTGGTAATGATGCTCAGCTTAGATTGTTGCCTCCTTAAGGGTTGCAAGGCAACTTCCTTATAAGGTAAGATGGTAAGATGCCGCTTTAAGATAAGAACACAAGATTCCATTATGACATCACAATTAACCATCAGTTCTTACTCGAGTGTTTACACTCCTGTTGTCACTTTGACATTCCGGTGTCATTGCTGTTGGTGTGATACGCTATATAGCTAGTCATATACTAACTGCGCTTTGATTTATTTGAAATGTCTGGACTTCCTCCAGACAGACTTAAGGTGTCAGCACTCCAGGGGATTCTTACCACCTCTGCCCCTGATATTGTGCTACCACTACCCGATGGCGTCCTCAGCTTCACTTACCGGCTGGTTATGGTGCTAGTGAGAGACTGCCTGACCAAATACCAACAAGGTCAAATAAGCCAAGAATATCTTGAGCATTTACAGAAGAACATCTTGACATTACTACAACAGGTAAGTAGCAGACAATCTGCACAAATCATTTCAAAATAATAATAATGGAACATAAGTGTAAGTTTAACCTGTACCAAATACACCATTTTTTAGAGAAGTGTGGTGACCTAAGAAAGACAAATGTAGCTTTTTGATTTTTTTTTCTCTTTTTCCGTGTTTATTAACCCCTTTCCGACGTGGTCTGCAAAAATATGTCTCTGTTCCCTGGTACTTATGTATGCAGGACGGATTATTACGTCCACGCGATCGTGCGCTCACACAGCACTTTAACCTTCTAAATTCTGTGATTGAACTCTATTGTAGCATTCCGGGTGCAGGCAGAGGCATGACAGCCCCTCTGCCCTTGGATCGGAGACCCTGCAGCGTCATTGCGGGGTTCCGATCATTGCCATTATGACTTAATATCTTCCTAACAATATCCAGGTCACCACAGCTAGTAAAGTTGCTAGATCTTGACAAGAACATTATCAGCAACTTTAACTGTCAGTGCAAAACTGACAGTTTGCATAGCACAAGGATGCTGCTGTATCCCTATACTATACAAACAAGCCTACAAAAAAGGATAATCCCATAGTGGGACAAAGTAAAAAAGTAAAACATTTTCTTTAAATAACTGTAAAAATATTTTTAAAAAATAGTAAAAAAATAATAATAAAAAAGTCAAAAGATACTGTACCCATAAATAAATATTTGAATGAAAAAAAGATATAAGCAATAAATGTACACATATTTGAAATCGCCGCGCCCGGAATGACCTGACCTATAAAACTGTCCTACTAGTTAACCATTTAGTGAACACCTTAAAAAAATAAATAAAAACCAAGGCAAAAAACAATGCTTTATCCACATACAGTGGAATAAAACGCGATCAAAGAGACGGATATAAATAAACATGGTACCACTGAAAATGTCACCTTCACCCACAAAAATCAAGCCATCATATAGCTCCATCAGCAGAAAAATAAAACAAGTTATAGATCTCAGAATAAAGCAATGCAAAAATAATTATTTTTTCTATAAAACAGTTGTTATTGTGTAAAAGTACCAAAACATAAAAAAACTATATAAATGAGGTATCACTGTAATAGTACTGACCCGAAGAATAAAACTGCCTAATCAATTTTACCACATGCGAAATTATATAAATCCCCTTAAAAAAAAATGTCCAAATTGCTGTTTTTTGTTTATTCTGCCTCCCAAAAATTGGAATAGAAAGCGATCAAAAAATATCATGTGTCTGTTAATGGTATCAGTAAAAATGTCAACTCGTCTTGCCGAAAACAAGACCTCACATGACTCTTTGGGCCAAAATATGGAAAAATTATAGCTGAGCTTTAGAGGAGGACCAAAGTTCCAGCGACGGGAGTTTCAGCAGACCCGAGCTTGTCATAGTAACCTATTAGACCCCGCGACCGCATCTTGGAGGGCCGATGAAAGCATGGGAGTCCAGGGACTGGTGCAGGCACCATTTAAAATCTGTTGCCAGAGAGATTGACAGCATCATTTAAATGGTTACTCTTGGGATAATATTGAATTCAGTAACATCTCAATACAACTAGTGGACTTAGGTCCTGTGAGGATGGAGTATCAATGTGGGACATAAATACATTGCTCCGTGGGCCGGTGCACGGCATGTAGTGTCTAACTCTTAATTAGGTGTTGGCTTTCTTCTGTGGCCATTTTACACAGGTCACAAGCAGCCAAGTGTCTTATTTCCATACATTGGGTATAGAGGGAGGATGTGGAGATGTAAAGGATTACAGGCGACCGGTTCCGTCGCCAGCTGTTTTGTAGTACTTGTAATGCAGATACCAGGAGTAACATGGTGACATAAATGGCCTCCTTCATTCTGCACTTTCTCTCATGATTTTCATTTCTTGTTTTTTCTCGTTTTTATAGGCTGAAGAAAAATCCCAAAGTGGAGAATTGGCCTTTTTTAAACAACTGGCCCAAAATGTCCTGCTTGTACTGGGGTATCCGGCCTACTCACTGGAGCGCCTGGTAAGGTTCCATCATCGTCTATGTCTCATGTCCTTGTTGTCTGATCTTCTCCAGATTACCAGTCATATAGCAGGTCAGATTTATGATGGTAGATGCCTCCTTGTCCGCCCCAGGCAGACACAGGATACTTTATTGCCGTCTGTCTCTGCGGCCCATCATCTGTGATGACAGTCTGTACTCAGTGGTGCAGAGTTTGTATTTCTACCTCTTTCTCGCTCGATCATCACAATTTCCTCCTGGTAAATGCTGCAGTTCTGATAGAAGCTATTAGAGAACAATTATTGGATTTACTGGGAGAGCGGACGCGAATAGTCCGGCCTATACTGAAATTATCAAGTAAATCCAGGTTTAGTCCTTCCTGCTTTATATATGCAGTAATTTAGTGTTTGAGAAATGTTATATTAATTGTATATATTATATCCATCAGGAAACATCAGAAGGTGACTCCAAAGAGGGTCAAAACCTAAATATTGCTGACCCCGATACCAGTGAGCCGGGAATAAACTCTGATCTGATAGAAGGTAAGCCGATCATCTAATAATTTACATTCAAATATCAAATTATAGAGAACGGCAGAGAATATGTGGATTTATTCTTCATCCTCTGTATTAGGCCGGTGATGGCTCCTGAACCCTTCATAGACTATGAGGGGCTCACGTAATTCTGCTTCTCTCCTCTGTGGTCTTCTCAGCTCACAAATGTACAAAGAGGCTCATAGGTTCCCTGAGCAATACCAATCTGTATGCCTCAAAATAACTAAATAAATAAGAGAAACCTGCATGGACTGGGTGGGGAACAAGACCCTGATGTGCGTTTCACGTAGGCTTCTTCCGCACCCCCTGGGAGACACCTAAGTTAAACTTCTTCAATATCCCCTGGTAGAAGCTTACACGAAACTTCTTTAACTCCATGGAAGAAGCCTATGTGAAAACATGTGTCGGAGTCTTGCTCCACACCCTCCCAGACCATGTAGGTGTCTCTTATTTATTTGTCTTATGTATTTTGAGTCCTACAGAATGTTGCTGTGTCTTCTATCTTCTAAAAAGACACAAACTTGTATAAATTCGATTATAAATAGGTTTTGATGTCATTTTGATGACCTGTTCTTGGTTTGAAAAGGTGGAGCGTTCTTTGTGTCTTACATTCTCTTTTTAGCCTTTTATCATGAATTGTTCTGATTAATAAAATTTGTTCCATTTTAGATATTGGGCTTTTTTGCTTCCTTTTCTTTTGATTATTAAGTGCTGATATAGACTTATACATGACGTCTCTTCATTATTTTATCATTACTTTAGAAATAACTGTGCCGGCTAATGCTGATGGTGGAATATGTGAGACACCAGAGATCATCCACGAATCCGCCAGTGTAAGTATCAGAGGGACGTCTGTATCATCAGAAGACGGGGTGTGAGTTACACGTCCAATATTATACCCCATATGATAATGGGATATCTCTGTTCACCATTAGTGATAAGCGAGTATACTGGTTGCTCGGGTTTTCCCGAGCATTCTCGGGTGATCTCCAAATATTTTGGTGTGCTCGGAGATTTAGTTTCTGTCGACTAGCTGCATGATTTATGGTTGCTGGATAAGCCTGGATACATGTGGGGATTCCTTAACAAACAGGCATTCCTCACATGTATTCAGGCTGTCCAGCAGCCATAAATCATGCAGCTAGTCCACAGAAACTAAATCTCCGAGCACGCCAAAATACTTGGAGATCACCCGAGCATGCTCGGGAAAACCCAAGCAACGAGTATATTCGCTCATCACTATTCGCCATGTAAATCGAACCTATTATGTGTGATGATGACAGTATTATTCCTGCCTTCCCTGTGTGATGTCCCTTATCCCCCCCGCAGTAATGATTTATGTATATGGGGGATATCTCCTATAATATAATAGGGTCTGTGGAGGGTCCGACTTGTATCACGTCCTCTACCTCTGCTGCAGTGTAATCAGAGGGGACGTAATACTGAAGGAGACGTTCCTGCATCTTGAGCTTTTATCTTCCTGCAGTTTCTATGTCCTAATGTCATTTTTTATTCCTTTTTAGGCCTTGATCGGATCATTGAACCCGGGGAGAAATCCTTGTAAGAGCGACTATAAACCCATCAAACTGATCAGCAGTGGAGGCTTTGGGTGAGCTTTACTTTGGTATAATACTTATTTCTCGGGGCTCCTTATAGCGAGGCCTATGTCTCTGCGTCCTGCCCGTGCAATGTTCCCATAGAGAAATGATGAGTCCACATCACTGTCCACATCTGTCTGTCACTATTCAGGTCAGTTAGGATGTGGCATGGATGAGGACCCCATAGGTGATCATTTATGGAGTGTTATTTTTTATATTTCTGGATTTCGAGTGATGGCCGAACGTCTAGTATTAACCATTACTACAGGAAATCACTTAATGATGTCTATAGACGGGCTGTAAGTAAGAATTCATAATACATCATGGATTTTCCTCCTCTCCAGGGCCGTCCACTTAGTTCGCCATAAAGACACAAACCAGATATGTGCGATGAAGAAAATGGACAAGAAGAACCTGAAAAATCGAAAGAGACTTGAATTGGCCTTTCTGGAGAGGGACATCTCCGCATTCGCTGATTGTCCCTTTGTGGCCTCCATGTTCTGCTCCTTTCCTACTAAACTTCATCTGTGTATGGTCATGGAGTATGTACCAGGTAGGTCACTTCCATAGTATCTATATCCGCCCCCGTCTGCTGAATCCTAGCACCTATATATTTCCATAATGTGCCCACATGGCCGTTACACGTCCTCTCTACATTTACTACACGTTATCTGTCACCAAGATGCCTGAAAAACCATTGATCTCTGTGGAAGTCCCCCTGTATGTCCTCACCGAGCACAGCAGCAACTCCCACCATGGGGAAAAGGAGGATCTGCCTCTTAAGCAGTTTTGTAGATGAGAACTTCCAGAGAAATAAACGAGAGGCTTGTAGATGAGGCCCGGGGCGGTCTCTATGTAACGGGGCACTGTGTAGTATACAGTATACGCCCACATCACACATATATCTCTATATAGGCCATCCTGTCCCAAGGTCACTGTGTAGTATACAAATAACGCTCTACACACACAGTATATCTCTATAATAGGCCTTCCCGTGCCAATGGGCACGTGTAGTATACAGTATAAAGCTCTACATCACACAGTATATCTCTAATAGACCATCCTGTGCCAATGGTCACTGTGTATATACAGTATACGCTCTACATCACACAGTATATCTCTAAATATAGACCATCCTGTGCCAATGGTCACTGGTAGTATACAGTAAAACGCTTTTACATCACACAGTATATCTTAAATAGGCCATCCTGTCCCCCAAAGGTCACTGTTATATACATATACGCTCTACATCACACAGTATATCTTTATAAGCCATCTGCCATGGTACGGTAGTATACAGAAAACCCCTACTCACACATATACCTATAAGCCTTCCTTCCCCTGGTCACTGT
>JARQOD010011013.1:0-25069 GCA_033576555.1 Oophaga sylvatica
TAGCTAATCTTCCTAATGTGGAAGGCAGAGAAAAATTGATGAAAGGTTGCAACGCAGTCTAGATGGTGGATAAGCAGCCCCAATCAAGTTCCAAAGAAATTCAAGCTGTCCTACAGGCTCAGGGTGCATCAGTGTCGGTGCAATCTATCCATCAACATTTGAATGAAATGGAATGCTACGACAGGAGAAGCAGGAAGGACCCTACAGCTGACACAGAGACATAAAAAGCTAGAATGCTTTTTGCCAAAATGTACTTGGTAAGCCAAAATCCTTGGTAAAGTGTCTTGTGGACAGATGAGACCAAGATAGACCTTTTTGGTAAAACACTTCACTCTACTGCTTACCCAAAAGGGAATGAGGCTTACAAAGAAAAAAACACAGTACCTACAGTGAAATATGGTGAAGATTCAAAGATATTTTGGGGTTATTTTACTGCCTCTGGCACTGTGTAAGACAGTATGACTGTGTGTAAGGCAGTATGAAAGCTGAAGATTACCAAATGATTGTCTGCAGAACCTGCAGTGTACGCATCAGATTATCTAAAGCTGATAATGAATTAAGGCTTGCAAGAGATGTCAAAAGCGATAAAACAGGATTTTGGGGGTTTGTCAAAAGTAAAAGAAAATATGCTATACGATTTTTACAGGATGAAAATTGTGAAGGGTTAAAAAATTATGTTGAGAAGACAGAACTGTTAAATTCCTATTTTGCATCTGTTTTCTCTGAGAAACTGATCTTCACTCTCCTATTAAAGGAATAAAATAATCAGCACTATTTATAAATAGAGAGATAGTGAGGGAATACTTAGCTACAGTAAATGAATTCAAGTCTCCAGGTCCAGATGAATTACAACCTGAGTACTGAAAGACATAGAGGAAATTATTAAACCACTCTCTGTTGTGAATGTGTTAGAAATGAATTCTGAGCAGAAGCTCCCTCTGGTGGTTGCAGACAGTGCTGAACCATTTAATGAGGATTGGCAATCAGGAATTACAGACTGGCTGGATATAAGGGAGGTTCCCTCCCATCATGGTTGCCGGTGATCAATTGTTCTTGTCTCTACTTTGTTTCCTGGTTCACTTGAAAGCTTGCTGAGTCTTGCCTCTTCTCCTGCTCTCAGATAAGATATTTTCTGTTTTTTGCTTTTGTGCTTACCATTTGCATATTTCTCTGCATTTCTGTGAGGTTAGCCAGGTTTCCCCCCCCCGGGGGGCTTGGGCTCCTCTCAGTTCCTCTGGAGCCACTGTTATTTGTTCATTTGCCTTTTCCAGTTTTTTCATTGGCTGCGGCTTTGTTTTGTTACACCAGAGAACTAATTTAGGTGGTAGAGGTCGTGTGATCTCAGGTGTTTTTGCAATTAGTAGCGTTGTTTTTTTTTAGGGTTTTTTTGGATTGCAGTAAGTATCCTTCCTATCCGTTTCTGTCTAGGCAGATTGGGCCCCAACGTTTGTTCATACTATTTTCTGTCTGTGTCTGTATTTCCTCTTGTCTAACCGCCATTACATGTTTGGGGGCTTCCTATGTTCTTTGGGGATCTGCTCCGGGGCAGATAGCTTTCCTCTTTCTATCTTTAGGTGTAGTTAACCTCTCAGGCTGTGATGAGGCGTCTAGGACCAACGTAGGTACGCTCCACGGCTGCCTTTAGTTGTGGTGGTTAGTCAGGGTACTGCAATCCAGTAGATTCCAACCTCTCTGGTGTATTGCCGTTTTTGCCTGCTCTCCTTAGGTACCAAATCATAACAACTCTCTCTCCATGATCTTTGAAAATTCTTGGAGGTCAGGAGATGTCCCAGAAGACTGGATAAGAGCAAATGTTGTCCCAATCTTCAAAAAGGGAAAGAAGGTGGACCCAGTTAACTATAGGCCTGTGAGCCTAACTTCTAGACCAGGAAAGATCTTTGAGCAAATTATTAAACAACATGTGTGTAAGTACCTGAATGAGAATTAAGTGATTAACCAGAGCCCGCATGGGTTTATAACTAATAAGTCATGTCAGGCTAACTTAATTTCCTTCTATGACAAAATTGCTGACTGGGTGGATCAGGGACATGCAGTAGATATAGTATAACTTGACTTTAGCAAAGCATTTGACAAAGTATTTCATACCATTCTTATTGAAAAAATGACTAAGTATGGAATGGAAAAGGAAACTGTTAGGTGGATTTACAACTGGCTTAGTGATCAGACCCAAAGAATGGTCATCAATGGCTGCACATCCAGTTGGAAGAATGCCTCAAGTGGGGTACCACAGGGATCTGTCCTGGGCCCTGTGTTGTTCAACATCTTTATCAATTATTTAGATGAAGGAATTGAGGGTAAACTGATTAAATTTGCTGATGACACTAAACTAGGAGAAATTGCTAATACTAGAGGAGAGAGAGAGGATTCAAAAAGATATGAATAAACTGGAGCAGTGGGCAGTAACTAACAGAATGGTTTTTAACCTCTTTACCCTGAAGGTTAATGACCGGGCCAATTTTTCAAATTCTGACCACTGTCACTTTATGACGTAATAACTTTGGAACACTTCAACAGATCCCGGTGATTCTGAAATTTTTTTTGTCATCACAAATTGTACTTCATGATAGTGGTAAAATTTCTTTGGTATGACTTGCGTTTACTTGTGAAAAAATGGAAATTTGGCAAAAATTTGGAAAAATTCGCAGTTTTCTAACTTTGAATTTTCATGCCCTTAAATCACAGAGATATGTCTCACAAAATGGTTAATAAATAACATTTCCCACATGTCTACTTTACATCAGCACTATTTTCAAAATGTGTGGAAAACACAAAAATCTACCAAAACATACCATAATCACAAATAAATAGCATATGTTAAAAGGTAGCTAGAATTCAAGGACAGTGCAGGACACACTGTATATATGTATACATATGAAAACTCACAAAAAATACAGTGCAAATGTCCATATAGTACAAAAGTCAATTTTATTAAATTAAAACAATAGAAAAACCATCAAATGGAAAATGGGAGGACTGAAAAAGTGACAAATGCAGAAAACCGCATGACAAATGGCAGAAGTATAAATGAGTGTCCACATAAAGCCACATATAGCCACATATTAAGTTAAATCAGAAGATCACGAACATCATCATTATAATTTTAATATATGACTAAATGGCATGTAGTAGATGCTCAAAATCTGGATATATTTATATTGCAAAAGTAATAGGGCTGAATGCACAGATACTAACTATCAAAATCCAGAAATAGAGCCATATTAGCAAATGAACTTAAATCACATAGCACCACCACATACCATGAGCCATATAAGAATAGTGGACATAGCAGATCGAAATATCCTGGACACCGCTGTAACCCCCGCCACCCCAACGCGCGTTTCGGCTAAGTGCCTTCCTCAGGGGGCGTGAACTGAATTGTATTGAATTGCGTGAATTGTAACAATTTTTTTTCGTTACGAAGTTATAAGGGTTAAAAGTTGACCAGCGATTTTTCATTTTTCTAACAAAATTTACTAAATCTTTTTTTAGAGACCACATCACATTTGAAGTCACTTTGAGGGGTCTATATGATGGAAGATATCCAACAGTGACACCATTCTAAAAACTGCACCCCTCAAGGTGCTCAAAACCACATTCAAGAAGTTTATTAATCATTCAGGTGCTCCCAGGAATTTAAAAAAAAACAAAAAACTTTTTTTCACAAAAAAATTGACTTTAGATCCAAATTTATTTATTTTGACAAGGGTAACAGGAAAAAATAGACACCAAATTTTTTTCTGCAATTTCTCCTGAGCTTGCCGATACCACATATGAGGGAGAAAACCACTGTTTGGGCACACGGCAGAGCTCGGAAGGGAAGGATCGCCATTTGTCTTTTTGAATGCAAATTTTGCTGGAACAATTGGCGGATGCAATGTCGCATTTGGAGAGCCTTGGATGTGCCTAAAGTGAAAATCCCCCACAGCTGACACCATTTTGGTAACTAGACCCCTCAGGGAACTCCTATAGATGTGTGGTGAGCACATTGAACCCCCAGGTGCTTCACAGAAGTTTATAATGTTGAGCCGTAAAAATCATAAAAATCAATTTTTCCCACAAATGTTTTTAGCATAAAATACTGCATTTTCATAACAGTAAGAGGAAAAATTGCACCATACAAATTGTTGTGCAATTTCTCCTGAGTATGCGGATACCCAATATGAAAACTACTGTTTGAGCGCACAACATTGCTCGAAGGGAAGGAGCGTAATTTGACTTTTTGAATGTAAAATTTCCTGGAATCATTAGCGGATATCATGTCCTATTTGGAGAGCACCTGATGTGTCAAAACAGTGGAAACCCCCCACAAGAGACCCCATTTTTGGAAATGTACTTTTAGATATGTAGTGAGCACCTTGAACCCCCATGTGCTTCACAGAAGTTTAGAACGTTGAGCCGTGAAAATAATAAAATCACATTTTCCTCACAAAAATATTATTTTAGCCCCAAAGTTTGCATTTTCAGAAGGGTAACAGGATAAATTGCAACTCTCAATCAATTTGTAGTGCAACTTCTCCTGAGTATGCCGATACCACATAGGAGGGAAAAAACTAATGTTTGGGCGCATGGCAGGGCTTGGAAGGGAAGGCACGTCATTTGACTTTTTGAATGTAAAATTTCCTGCAATCATTAGCGGATGTACATGTCCCATTTAAGACTAATATCTAAACAGTGGAACCCCACAAGTGACCCATAGAAACTAGAATCAAGGAATTTTTAGATGCATAGGTACACCTTAAATATTGCCAAAAGTTAAAACTGAGCAGAAAAAAATGTTACCAAAGTTACACCGCAATCTAAGCTAAAAATTTGTTACAAAAATGATTATGTTATATGCGCCAATACCCTAATGTAATCAAAATTTTCAGCCTCAAACCACAGTGCAAGACAAATAACGTTATGATTAGTATGATCCACTTAGAGCATATCCCAAACATAATCCAAAAATTACCACTTTTACAATAACTCTCAATGAAAATACAGATCAAAACACTGGAAGAAAGTTAACCAATGTAGCTAAGAAAAAAGTATTTAACAATGGAAACATAGACCAGATTTTAATTATGCCACAGATAAGTAAAAATGTACCAAATTTGTCAAAGTTCTGATGATTGACATGACCATTTGGGCTGCATACTCTTAGCCAAACGGCAAGCCAGGAGAATGGAACCATTACTCTACGAAATCCTACGATGCATTGCACCCAATGAGATAATTGCAGTAAAACATAATCCCCCATTACAAAATCCCATTTGAATATACCCCTGGAAATTACAAATATGGTGCGTTGACTCACCATGGTGAGAAATCATTGTGCGGTGAAATTGAAAGCCATGTAGTGCACATGATACTGTAGTTGATACTTACAAGTCATAGGCTTATCTACCCTCTCTGGGGCATGCAGTAATGTAGGGGTAACTAAAATCCAAACAATGTGGATGTATATTTAGGTTAACTAGCCAAGAGGGCTTTGGATTGTGAGCCAGAATTTGCTGATTTCTTCGAAGGGTTATTGAGCCATTTTGCTTTATCAAGCTTTATACATGTGGAACAGTACCAATTAAGAATGAGCCCCAAGTAAATTAATATGAGTCTCATCCATGGCGCAAGTCGCACTAATCAGCCCACCCACATTCAGACCACCCACTAAGCCCAATGGCACGCAAGACCTAATTGCTGTTTGTCAAGTGCCCGGACTAGTGTACTTGCGATTTAGCAGAAAAGCAAAATGAGGCCTAAATACTGTATAAAGATAATAAAAATAAAACATAGCAATGGTAAGTGTCACATAAACAATCTATAACAGTCAAGACGACACACAGATATATTCAATCGGCATCTTTAACTCAATTTATCTAAAATTTGCCCTTACCCTGAACAAAGTGTCACCAACATTGTCTAACTCACAGATTTAGCCATAATAAAATTTATACATAGTCCAAGAATATTTTTTGAAAGTATTAATTGGTCACTTTAACAGTCACTAATTTCAACCATAATCACTAATAACTTAAGGACTAGTTGCTACATTCGAAAAGTGCACTAATAATAACAATGTGAATGAAAAACAATAATAACAATAATAAACAGTGATTATATTAATGATAATTATTAATAATAATAATAAAAATAAATAAAAGAAGAAGAAAGAAAAATAAAAAAAGATAAACGAATGTTGCTAGAAGACGTCTCCAGAATTTATAAGAATCGACCAAAATCCCATACTGGAGCACATAATACGGTTCCACAGAAATCTTCCAAAATGATCCATAACATCATCAAGATACTAATTTTGAAAAAATAAAAACAATTAAAATCATAACATGAAAACTAACAAAAATAACCCCCCCACTCCAATAAAAAGATGCATCTATTACAAAAATGCTGAAAATCCCATAGTTTCATTCAGACCTGCTGGACTCATGGTTCCCAGGCGGTATATCCAGCGACTTTCCAATTGTGCCAAAACTCTCCCAACGTCACCCCCCTAAATCCCAAATGAACCTGATCTATGGCTTTAATTTTCAAAAATCTGGGATTACAGTCATGGAATTTTTTATAATGTCGCGGGAGAGTTTTAAGCTGAGTTTCATCATCTATCGTTTTAGTCTTCGCGATATCAAGACAATGTTCCCGCACACGTATCTTGAGTTCTCGTGTGGTAAGGCCAACATATACCTTACCACACGGGCACTCTGCATGGTGAGTGCAACGCGTCTTTTTGTATTTCCAGGGGATATGTGCAGCTGTATGCATTTTGTATGCATTTGCGGGGCGATCTATAGGTTATTTACCTTGTATATTATTCCATCTGTGGTTTATGCATCGGTAGGTATTTAGTAGATTACTGATTCACTGCTTGCCTATTTAGGGAACATAACAGAATAGCCGCAATTTGGCATTCGTATACATACCTCTTTAATTTAATAGTGGTATGGTTATTCTATCTGTGCAGTATTACATATTTGGTTATGTCCCTTTGTTTAGAATACGTTATTTTAGCTACACTTGAGTTACATCCAGGTTTTGAGGTTTTTTCAGTGACAGTATTGACAAGTGTATTTTTGATAATTTTGATATGTATGTGCATATATCATAGTTATTTTTTCACTGTGGTTTTAGGTAACTTGTTATATAGCATTACATTGGCACCTTTAATAATTTTTTGGTAGCCATTTTTTATGTCATGGTTCGGTGTCCCCTGTAACAGTTTTTCTGCTGTTTATATTTTGTATTTTAACCTATTTTCTACTAATAAAAATTGTTATTTTCTATGGGATCTCTTCGTGGTGTTCCCTTTATTTATATAGTCTATTAAGGGAATGTGTTTTTTCAGTAATATGAAGTGCCCTGTTCTGATTTATTGGACATATTTGAGTTGTTGTATTAATTATACTGTTTTCATAACAGATTGTCCATCCTACCATGGATCTCAGAGCCAAGGAATTGACTTGGCAAAATAAAGCTATTGATATGTTTAAGCAGAATACTGTTGGTGTTTCGCAAGATGCATCTATTCTTAATAAGGATCTCATGATGAAATATAAGAAGGCTTTGCACAGGAAAGTTAAAACGTGGTGGAACCGGGCGTCTTTGGAAAACTATCATGATAAAAAGATGGTTCCCAGAGGCCTAAGGGTACAAATTTATCCCACTTTTGAATTGAATGATGAGATGTTGTCTAAACGATGGATTGATACAGCATCAGGTTGTTCTTTGGAATTTATTAAAATTATCATTGAACATAATTCGGCTGTCTTGAAAAATATCGATTTGGAATTGGAAGCTACCTATAAAACATTATTATCTAGTTTAACAGCTGAACAAATGGAAAATTGGCTCAAAGATCTTAAAAAGGAGGAGGATAAATGGGAGCATGATGTGAGCCAAATTAAACTAAAAAAATTCCTGAGGGATTCTAAAGATTATGAACATAATCAGATATTTCGATGGCAGCAATCCAAGAAAAGGACCCATTCACACTTTGGCACAGGGGATAGATCGGAAACCTCTAGTGTGTCGGGAAGTGAAAGTGGAATGTCTACAGGTGAACCAGCTATAGAAGGGATTTCCACCTGCGTAGTGGGGGAAAGAAAAAATTCCCAGACATGTTTAACAAATCGGCCAAAAAAGGAAAAAGAGATGAGATGAAGGTAATTAATTTGTCAACACATATTCTTTCCCTGTACAAGAGAATTTGTTGTGCAGGGGTCTTAATTTTTCGCCTTCTTCTCGTTTAGATGCCTTTAATACGATAAAGGATGTCAATCTCTTCTCTCGTAAAATTATTCTTCGTAAATTACATTTTAAACCTGAGTCATTTAATGATCCTCTTACGTTGGAGGAGAGAGAAGCTATCCAGACTTTGGAATCTTTAGAGCAAGAAAGCGAACCGTCTAAGGTGAGCATGATTCCTAATGAATTGGTCTCTAAATCTAAGACATTTCCCTCTTTAGGGTTATGTCCGGCTGTTGACATTTTTACGAAATTAGTGACACGTGAGATTGAGGAGTTGGCTGTTCATCAGAGAGTTAAACAGAATATGTCTCCTTTGGAAATTAAGGAATTGACCGCTTTGAAGTCCTGGGATGATGTGCTTTTTAAACCGGCAGATAAGGGGGTAACCTCGTTATCTGGCCGGTTCAGATGTATGAAAGACAGGCGTATAGATTGCTTGACGATGACTTATGTTATCAGAGACTAACTTCAAACCCTTTAACTGCGTTTCAACAAATGCTTATTGATATACTTGAAAAGCTTTTGTAGATGGTCTGATCACTAAAACCTTTTTGGATAGGACACGGGATCATCATCCGAGGCTGGCCACATTCTACCTCATTCCCAAGATACATAAGAACCCAATTGATCCTCCTGGAAGGCCAATTGTGGCTGGGAATGGGGGACTGTGTGAACTGGTCTCGGATGTTATAGATCATTTCTTAAAACCGATTGTGTCCTCATTACCATCTTTCATTAGGGACACTAATCAAGCACTGCAGCGGATTGATCAATTGATTTTGGAGGACAATATGCTGTTGGTTACAGCTGACGTCGAGGCGCTTTATACATCTATCCGACATGAGGACGGTATAGCAGCAGTTGCATGGTTCCTTAGGTCTAGTAACATTGATGTCAATCTTGTGGATTTGATTTTAGTCCTTTGGATTTTGTCCTTAAACATAATGTATTTACTTTCAATGGGAATATCTTCCGTCAGAAGCAAGGCACAGCGATGGGGGCGTCATGTGCGCCCTCATATGCTAACTTATTTCTGGGTGCCTGGGAACGGAGGATATTCCTAGAGGAAGATATCCCAGGGATGTGCCTTGCACATAATTGGATGAGGTACATTGATGACATATTGTTTGTCTGGAGGGTCTGTCAATGAATTGGATTGTCTCATGGAGGGACTTAATGATAACAACCTTAATATACATCTGACCTATAAAAGTGGAAGGAGTTTGGAATTCTTAGATATTTGGATTGAGGCCTCAACTAATGGTGTTGTACAAACTAATGTCTTTAGGAAACCGACAGCAACCAATTCCTATTTGAGGGCAGATTCATCGCATCCTGGAAGTACCATTCGGGGGATACCAATTGGTCAATTCCTTAGAATTAAGAAAATTTGTTCTAATCAAGAATCATTTTTGAAACAAAGTGAGGATTTAAAACAGCGGTTTCTTGAAAGGGGTTACAGCCGGAAAATGATCCAAAGGGGATATCAAAGAGCAAGACGTACCCCTAGAAATGAGTTACTCTATGGTAACAAAAGAAGAAGTGACCAAACTACGAATCAAATACGGTTTATATCCACATATAATACGCAGTGGTATCACCTGGTGGACATTGTCCATAAACATTGGAAAATCTTATTATCTGATCCGACTTTGAAACGTATCTTACCAGCCGTTCCGCAATGTGTACCTAAAAGATCAGCTAACCTGAAGGACATGCTTGTGCACAGCCACTATGAACCTAAAAACAGAGGAGACCTTAATCTTTCGAAAGGCTTTTTTCCTTGTGGTCTGTGCAAGGCCTGTTCAAATTTGGTTAAAAGTAAGTTTTTTAAAAATTGGAATGGGTCACGTATGTTTGAGATTCGCAAACATTTAACTTGTTCATCCAAAGGGGTGGTATATCATGCAGAGTGCCCGTGTGGTAAGGTAATGTTGGCCTTACCACACGAGAACTCAAGATACGTGTGCGGGAACATTGTCTTGATATCGCGAAGGCTAAAACGATAGATGATGAAAAATCAGCTTAAAACTCTCCCGCGACATTATAAAAAATTCCATGACTGTAATCCCAGATTTTTGAAAATTAAAGCCATAGATCAGGTTCATTTGGGATTTAGAGGGGGTGACGTTGGGAGAGTTTTGGCACAATTGGAAAGTCGCTGGATATACCGCCTGGGAACCATGAGTCCAGCAGGTCTGAATGAAACTATGGGATTTTCAGCATTTTTGTAATAGATGCATCTTTTTATTGGAGTGGGGGGGTTATTTTTGTTAGTTTTCATGTTATGATTTTAATTGTTTTTATTTTTTCAAAATTAGTATCTTGATGATGTTATGGATCATTTTGGAAGATTTCTGTGGAACCGTATTATGTGCTCCAGTATGGGATTTTGGTCGATTCTTATAAATTCTGGAGACGTCTTCTAGCAACATTCGTTTATCTTTTTTTATTTTTCTTTCTTCTTCTTTTATTTATTTTATTATTATTATTAATAATTATCATTAATATAATCACTGTTTATTATTGTTATTATTGTTTTTCATTCACATTGTTATTATTAGTGCACATTTATATTATTTATTATTCATTATTTATTTAGTTTATTGTTATAAATAGTGAATGTTATAGTTACCACTAATATATTATTCGTTTAATTTTTGGCACTATGTATAATGATATTATGGTTATATATTGTAACAATGTGGTGACACTTTGTGAGGGAGGCAAATTTATATATTTATATATTATATATTTAGTTGGAATGTTCCTAGTTGTACGTCTTGACTATATAGGATCGTTTAGACACTTAATTGTAGTATATTTATTTTTCATCTTTAGTCGTCATGAGCGCATGCGCATTTTTGCTTTTCCTCACTCGCTTCCCTTGACGCTCCAGCACTGACACGCAGGCTAATGTAAGCTTGCGTGCCATTGAGCGTCTCTAAGAGGAAGTGATGAAGATAGAGGTGGGCTTAGTGCAACATGCGCCATGAGATGACGACTATTCTAATCTAATTGGGAGCACATTTTTATTGGTTAGCGGTCCATTAAATAGCTGGCTACCCCTCACCCTAGACACGCCCCCGGAAGAAGCAGGAGGCGAAACGTACGTCGGGGTGAGGGGACGCCGAACCGCTTTGCTGTTACCGGTAATTATCACCACATTGTTCATGATTTACTTACCTTTGCATTTCTGCTGTCCGCCTTAGTTTAGGTGTAGATGCCTTTTCTATTGTCAGTGTATCACTACTGTGAACACTGCTGCAGCATGCTTTAACATATTCCCGGACATGATACTCCATGGTGAGTGCAACGCGTCTTTTTGTATTTCCAGGGGATATGTGCAGCTGTATGCATTTTGTATGCATTTGCGGGGCGATCTATAGGTTATTTACCTTGTATATTATTCCATCTGTGGTTTATGCATCGGTAGGTATTTAGTAGATTACTGATTCACTGCTTGCCTATTTAGGGAACATAACAGAATAGCCGCAATTTGGCATTCGTTATACATACCTCTTTAATTTAATAGTGGTATGGTTATTCTATCTGTGCAGTATTACATATTTGGTTATGTCCCTTTGTTTAGAATACGTTATTTTAGCTACACTTGAGTTACATCCAGGTTTTGAGGTTTTTTCAGTGACAGTATTGACAAGTGTATTTTTGATAATTTTGATATGTATGTGCATATATCATAGTTATTTTTTCACTGTGGTTTTAGGTAACTTGTTATATAGCATTACATTGGCACCTTTAATAATTTTTTGGTAGCCATTTTTTATGTCATGGTTCGGTGTCCCCTGTAACAGTTTTTCTGCTGTTTTATATTTTGTATTTTAACCTATTTTCTACTAATAAAAATTGTTATTTTCTATGGATCTCTTCGTGGTGTTCCCTTTATTTATATAGTCTATTAAGGGAATGTGTTTTTCAGTAATATGAAGTGCCCTGTCTGATTTATTGGACATATTTGAGTTGTTGTAATCATTAGCGGATGTCATGTCCCATTTGAAGAGCCCCTAATGTGCCTAAACAGTGGAACCTCCTCCACAAGTGACCCCATTTTGGAAACTAGAACCATCAAGGAATGTATTTAGATGCATGGTCAGCACCTTAAATCCCATGTGCCTCACAGAAGTTTAAAACGTTGAGACATGAAAATAATAAAATGACATTTTCATCACAAAAATGTTTTAGCCCCAAGTTTTCAATTTTTCTAAGGGCTAATAGGGAATTTTTTTTACAATAGCCTGATGTCCATTGTTTCCTGACTGCGCCAATACCCTACATGTAATCGGGAAATATTTTTCAGGCTCAGTGCAAAGCTCACAAGGCAAGGAGCACCAGATTTTACGGTTATGATTTGCAGGTGCCATGATCCACTGTGAGAGCCCATGAGGTGCCAGAACAGCAGAATCCGCATAAGTGACCCCATTTTACTAACTAAACCTCTCAATGAATTAATCTAGGTGTGCAGTGATCATATTGACACCACGGGTTGGTCACAGAATGTTATACCATTGAGCAGTGAAGAAAAATGACTAAATTTTTACCATGAAAATTTAGTTTTAGCTCCAGATTTTACATTTTCACACAAGAAGAGGGTAAAAATGTCACCAAAATTTGTCCCATAATTTCTGATGAATGTGACAATACCCCATTTGGGGCTGTACAGTACTACTTAGCCAAACGGAGAGACTCAGGAGGAATGGAGCGCTACTTACCTCCTGGAGCGCAGATTTTCCTAGAAGAGTTTGCGGACTCCATATGCAGATCCCCTAATTGCTAGAAGAGCAGAATCCCCTTTAAATAATCCCATTTTGGAAATTATACCCTTTGGGAATTTATCTACAGATATGGTGCTGATTTGGACTCCATGGGTATTGTCCAGAAACAAGCTGCAGTGAATGTTGCTGAGTGAAAATTGCAAACTGCCGATGTAGTGACCATGATGCTGTAGTTTACGCAGTACTTTACAGTCACTAGTGCGTTATGTCTAGCCCGTGCTTCTGGAGGCATGCACGCGTAAGTTAGGGGGGCTCTCATCACTACAGAAATGCCAAACATGTGGACACTGTATTTGGTTTAGGTATACTGTGGGGCTCAGAAGGAGGGGAGCATTTGGATTTGTGAGCACAGAATTTGCTGAATTTCTTTTGAAGGGTTATTGAGCCATTTGCTTTTTCAGAGCCTTTTTACTACCAGTAACGTGGAAGCAGTGCCGGATTAAGGTAATGGAGGCCCCTAGGCCGGTAAAATTTTGGGGCCCCCCTCTCATCCATGCGCCACAGTCCCGCCCACTACACCTCAGCCCCACCCACAATGTGTCAGGACCCCACCCACTAAGCACCATAGCCCCGCCCACAGTAAGACCAACTGCTGTTTGTCAACAGTGCCTGAGAATCTTAGTTGTTACTTGCGCATTTAGCACCTGAATGAGACAATGAGGCCTTAACAATACTGTAATAAAGTATTCTTAATAAAATAAAAGCATAGCACTGGTATGTGCATCACAAGTCACAACACATCTGTATAACAGGGCACAGCATCAGACAGGCAGCAGATTTATCATTCGGGTAATCGGCCATGCTTTTCAACGGTGCAATTTTTCGTGGAAAATGCCCTTAACCCGGGAACAGCAGTGAGCAGGCGAAGCATCTGTCTAACTGGGCACAGATGTTTCGCCATAATCCAATATCGTTTTGATATTCTGGTCCCAGAATATTTCTGTTTTGGCAAAGTATCTGGACATCTGGCTCAGTTTCAGCTGCACTTAATTCAACCATAACCTCATCTTCATCAATCTGTGGAAGGGGGAGTTCTGTTGCTATCACTTCGCAAACAGATGTACTTGAAGAGGCTTCAAGTTGATCCGCTGCTGATTTAACAGTAAAGCCTAGATCAAAAAGACTGTGTGTCGTTTTTATTTGTTCAGCAAGATTCTTTGCTCTCTTTTGCTGATTTTTACGTTTTTCTGCACCACTGTGGTACTTCTTTCCAGATGCTGACGGTTTGGGTCTAGAAAAAGGGTAACAGCAAACGCTTTGTTGCGCTGGGGTTTCTGGTGGTTTATCACTAATTTCAGTAGTTTAAATGGGTAGTCCCAGACTCCCAGCATATGAAACTCTGTTTACATGTTGGGCAACCACTGGGTACGAAACTTTGTTATGCTAATGCCTTACAAATTTCTTACCCTGCACTATAGTGCCATCCCAGGATAGGTCCCACAGAAGTTCTTGGAGGCCAGTTGATCATGCGCACATCAACCAGCTCTCTAGAGCCTGCCATCCCAGCATGCTACTGACGAGTCGAAATCAGAGGAAGCCACAAAGGTGAAAAGCGTAACTTTGTACTGGTGGACCCACCACTCCACCTGCTCTTTTAAGCATCTTTTTAATATTATTCGTTAATAAAGTACAAGTTTTAGCATCCAAGTGCTGCGGATCTACCTTCTCTTTCTTCACTCTTAAAGTGTATGGGACATTTTTTTTTAAACTGCCCATACCCTCCTCCGCTGCCAAACTCACCCCACTGCATCGAGTACGGCTGATCTCCGCTGCAGAGATACAGCCGCCCGTGGTCCCGGCCGTGACTTCCTTGTCACGTGTGCCGCAGCGCTAGCGGCTCCATTGAAATCAATGGGGCACGCTCCCGGCACGTTAGAAAATTTGACCATTTAATGGTCCAATTTTCTAGCGTGGCCGTGCAGAGCGAGAGCGCGCCCCATTGATTTCAATGGAGCCGCTAGCGCTGCGGCACACATGACCAGAAAGTCACGGCCGGGACCATGGGCGGGTGCATCTCTGTACCGGAGCAGCAGAGATCAGCCGAACCCGATGCAGGGGGGTGAGTGTGGCAGCGGAGGAGGGTATGGGCAGTTTAAAAAAAAAATGTCCCATACACTTTAAGCAAGCAACGCTGCATGGATCAGCGTGGATCCTGCCTGCACTGGGCTCCAGAGACACATTTTCTGGATCGGCATTGGTGAGCTGTATACCCCCTTTTGTTATATGCTCAGTGATAGCCCTTGTGCTGACGAGCGCAAGGATTTTCAGTACACATGAATGTTGATGTCAAATTACATCAGCAGCATGCACAGGGGGATGGCAGGCTCTAGAGAGCTGGTCAATCTGCGCATGAAGGTTGCAATGACAGCTGGAACTTTAGTTCCACAGCAGCCATGCCAGGGGCAGAGGTTGCAGTCTGTAGTGTTGGGCACGCCCCGACACTCTTACCTGTGCCAATGCCTCCAACGCTACGTATGGGCTCCCGTTAGTTCTGGTGCGCTGTATTATAGTTTGCCCAACGGGTCTAGCCGTGTCATCCAGCGCTCATCAGCCCCGCTCGATATACTGCCCTTCTGCAGCGAATTATTTGGCCCACTTCTCATTGCAGCAGTAATGGGCGGAATAACTAGCTGCAGAAGTGGGTGGAAGGGCAGTATATCGAGTGGTGCTGATAAACGCTGGATGACGTGGCTCGACCCGTCGGGCTAATTGTAATACAGTGCACCAGAACTAACGGGAGCCCTTAAGGAGTGGCGGAGGCACCAATACAGGTAAGAGTGTCAGCAGAGGGCATGTGGGATGGCCCCTATACTACAACAGTGAAAAGTGACTACTGGCAGTTCTCACTTTAATGATTTTGGACAGATCACTGTTTAACAGCGTAGACAGTGCTCTTCTGTTGGGTAACTGCAGCTTGTGTTCAAAAGGAATTTAGTCTTTAAAGAGGAGCTAAACATTTTTGTTCTTCATTTCAAAAACTCACTCCAGACAACTGTTAGCATTCACCTAAGTCTTGCAGCTGTCTAGCATTCCTAAACTTTGAAATCTGTTGCATTACACCATGCTCCCGAGTCCCAGCCAGCACCCACTCCATCCACTAAACATGGCGCCAGAGGTTCTCACCACCAATCAGAGGCTTTTTTTGCCTTGCAAATCTGCCCAGCAACAAGAAGCTTCTGATTGGTACTAAGAGCCTCCAGCACCATGTTTGGTGACTACACATGCAGTCACCGGCCTCAGGTAGACTGAGCAGGTGCCAGCCAGCAGCGGGGTGGACTGTGGACAATACTACAGTACGTGAGCGCCGGAGTCAGCTGCAGTACTAATGTGAGTGATAACAGGCGACAGGCAACAAACAACTGTTTTTTTACATTTAAACAACAAAATTTAAGCTCATCTTTAGGAAATAAGCTAACTTCTCTGTGAAACAATGCGTTTTTATTTCTAAGTTTCACTAACTTACAGCTGGCGCTCTCTGGAATTGTCAATTTCCTTCTGATTCGGGTCTGGGACCTTCAACACTTCATCAGATACTTCTTGCGGAGTCTGATGCCCAGACATGTCTATGGCTCCTTGGGAAAAAAATAGCACCAACCACTTAATCAACTGAAACTAGCGCTACTGACTGTGCCCTCACATAAACTTTATAATGCTGTGTCCAAGAAAAATCATCATTATGAATACACCTCTGCCATCATTATGAATACACCTCTCCAACCCCTCCATCACACATTTACACATACCACTGCCCACCCATCATTGATAATGATGACATCACTTCTGCCACATGCCCACTCCCCATCACACCAGTCACCACCACGCACTTTTCCTCAGCTCATCAACAATAATGTCCCCAGGCTCCCCACATGGTTCTCTCAGTAACGTTGCCCCCCCCCCCATGTCCCTCTCACAGTCTGAGAGAGAGAAAACCATATGGGGACATTATTGCTGAGCTGACTGAGGGAAACATGTGGACAGTGGAGACACAAAAAATGCCACTGATGTCCCACGGTAATAATGGCCTGTTTCTAAAAACCAACCACCTCTTGTCTAGTCTAGAGGTGGATGCAGCACCGGATTAAGGTAATGTCGGCCCTGCTAATGTGACACCTGCCTGCCTCCTGCCGCCCTCTCGTCTGCAGGCCAGTCAGCAATAATGTCCCCAGACTCCCCACATGGTTGTCTCAGTAACGATGCCCCCATATGTCTGGAGAGAGAACCATATGGGGACAAGACAGTGCTGCCTGCCTGGCTGGCTGTGTACACTGTGCTCCTCTGCAGAGTCTGCTCTCTCCGGAGTCCGGTCAGTCGGTCAGCCAGCTCCCGGCAGCGTGCCTCAGCCTCGCCCTCTGCTCACTCTCTCACAACGCTGCGCAGCCAGCACACGCTCGGCTCCTCTGCTGCTGGCTGCTGCGTGTTCATGGGAGGGGGCCGGACTCCCGCGCTGCCCGTTAGCCAATGACGAGCGGAGATGCAGAAGTCTTTCTGCATCTTGCCGCTCGCCTGTCAGCCAATCGCGAGAGGCGAAACACAGCAGGAGAATACTCCTGCTGGCTGCTGTTCTCGCCGCACGCCGCTGCTCTCGCCCGGACGGTACATCACGTGATGATGTGAAGTACCGCTCCGCGGCCAGCCGGCCACTGCTACTGCTAGTGTGTCAAGAATGTGTCAGAAGAAGTAGTAATGTGTATGTGTGCCAGCGTCGGACTGGATGACCTTGGGCCCACCAGAGAAAAATCATTCTTGGGGCCCACCATGCAGTTATGTAAAAATATCACACAGGACAGATCCTCTATATACTACACCACACAGGAGAGCTGACAGATCCACTATACAACTACACCACACAGGAGAGCTGACAGATCCTCTATATACTACACCACACAGGAGAGCTGACAGATCCTCTATATACTACACCACACAGGAGCTGACAGATCCTCTATATACTACACCACACAGGAGACTGACAGATCCTCTATATACTACACACACAGGAGAGCTGACAGATCCTCTATATACTACACCACACAGGAGAGCTGACAGATCCTCTATATACTACACCACACAGGAGAGCTGACAGATCCTCTATATACTACACCACACAGGAGAGCTGACAGATCCTCTATATACTACACCACACAGGAGAGCTGACAGATCCTCTATATACTACACCACACAGGAGAGCTGACAGATCCTCTATATACTACACCACACAGGAGAGCTGACAGATCCTCTATATACTACACCACACAGGAGAGCTGACAGATCCTCTATATACTACACCACACAGGAGAGCTGACAGATCCTCTATATACTACACCACACAGGAGAGCTGACAGATCCTCTATATACTACACCACACAGGAGAGCTGACAGATCCTCTATATACTACACCACACAGGAGAGCTGACAGATCCTCTATATACTACACCACACAGGAGAGCTGACAGATCCTCTATATACTACACCACACAGGAGAGCTGACAGATCCTCTATATACTACACCACACAGGAGAGCTGACAGATCCTCTATATACTACACCACACAGGAGAGCTGACAGATCCTCTATATACTACACCACACAGGAGAGCTGACAGATCCTCTATATACTACACCACACAGGAGAGCTGACAGATCCTCTATATACTACACCACACAGGAGAGCTGACAGATCCTCTATATACTACACCACACAGGAGAGCTGACAGATCCTCTATATACTACACCACACAGGAGAGCTGACAGATCCTCTATATACTACACCACACAGGAGAGCTGACAGATCCTCTATATACTACACCACACAGGAGAGCTGACAGATCCTCTATATACTACACCACACAGGAGAGCTGACAGATCCTCTATATACTACACCACACAGGAGAGCTGACAGATCCTCTATATACTACACCACACAGGAGAGCTGACAGATCCTCTATATACTACACCACACAGGAGAGCTGACAGATCCTCTATATACTAAACAACCAACCTAACACCACGGAGAGCTGACAGATCCTCTATATACTACACCACACAGGAGAGCTGACAGATCCTCTATATACTACACCACACAGGAGAGCTGACAGATCCTCTATATACTACACCACACAGGAGAGCTGACAGATCCTCTATATACTACACCACACAGGAGAGCTGACAGATCCTCTATATACTACACCACACAGGAGAGCTGACAGATCCTCTATATACTACACCACACAGGAGAGCGACAGATCCTCTATATACTACACCACACAGGAGAGCTGACAGATCCTCTATATACTACACCACACAGGAGAGCGACAGATCCTCTATATACTACACCACACAGGAGAGCTGACAGATCCTCTATATACTACACACACAGGAGAGCTGACAGTCCTTATTTACTCACAACAGGAGAGCTGACAGATCCTCTATATACTACACCACGGAGAGCTGACAGTCTCTATATACTACACCACACAGGAGAGTGACAGTCCTCTATATATACACACACAGGAACGAGATCCTCTATATACACACCAACAGGGAGCTGACAGATCCTCTATATATACACCACACAGGAAGCTGACAGATCCTCTATATACTACACCACACAGGAGAGCTGACGATCCTCTATATATACACACACAGAGAGTGACAGATTCTTATCTACACCACACAGGAAGCTGACAGATCCTCTATATTCACACACAGGAGAGGAAGATCCTTATATCTACACCACACGGAGCTGACAGATCCTCTATTACTACCCACAAGGAGAGGACAGATCTTATATATCACCACAGGAGAGCGACAGTCTCTATACTACCCACAAGGACTGAAGATCTCTATATATACCCACAAGAGACAGATCCTTATATATAACCACAGGAGGACAGACCTCTATTACTACACCACAGGAGACTGACGATCTCTATATACACACACAAAAGAGGACAGACTCTATATACTACACACAGGGAGCTGAAGATCTCTATATACTACACCACAAGGAGAGCGAAGATCCCTATATACCACAAAGGAGAGCTGACAGATCCTTATTATTCACCAACAGGGAGTGAAGATCCTTATATATACACCACCAGGAGATGCAGATCTCTATATACTACCACACAGGAGCAGATTATAGAGACCTCTTATACTACACACAAGGAGAGCTGACAGATCTTATATATCACCACAGGAGAGGCAGATCTCTATTATACACCACACAGGAACGTCTTATATATCACCCAAGGAAGACTTATATACTACACAACAGGAATGACAGATCCTCTATATACAACCCACAGGAACTGACGTCCTTATATATACACAACGGAGGAAGATCTCTTATACTAACCCAAGGAAGAAGATCCTAATCTACACACAGGAGCTGACGACTTTCACACAGGGAGGCAGACTATTTACACACAGGGAGCGACAGATCCTCTATAACTCAACAGACACCACACAGGAGAGCTGACAGATCCTCTATATACTACACCACACAGGAGAGCTGACAGATCCTCTATATACTACACACACAGGAGAGACTGACAGATCCTCTATATACTACACCACACAGGAGAGCTGACAGATCCTCTATATACTACACCACACAGGAGAGATGACAGATCTCTATATTAACTAATCTCAACACAGGAGAGCTGACAGATCCTCTATATACTACACCACACAGGAGAGCTGACAGATCCTCTATATACTACACCACACAGGAGAGCTGACAGATCCTCTATATACTACACCACACACGGAGAGCTGACAGATCCTCTATATACTACACCACACAGGAGAGCTGACAGATCCTCTATATACTACACCACACAGGAGAGCGACAGATCCTCTATATACTCACCACACAGGAGAGCTGACAGATCCTCTATATACTACACACACAGGAGAGCTGACAGATCCTCTATATACTACACCACACAGGAGAGCTGACAGATCCTCTATATACTACACCACACAGGAGAGCTGACAGATCCTCTATATACTACACCACACAGGGAGCTGACAGATCCTCTATATACTCACCACACAGGAGAGCTGACAGATCCTCATATACTACACACACAGGAGAGCTGACAGATCTCTATATACTACACACACAGGAGAGCTGACAGATCCTCTATATACACACACAGGAGAGTGACAGATCCTATTATACTACACCACAGGAGAGCTGACAGATCCTCTATATACTACACCACAGGAGAGCTACAGTCCTCTATATACTACACCACACAGGAGCGACAGATCTATATACTACACCACACAGGAGAGCTGACAGATCCTCTATATATACACCACACAGGAGAGCTGACAGATCCTCTATATACTACACACACAGGAGAGCTGACAGATCCTCTATATACTACACCACACAGGAGAGCTGACAGATCCTCTATATACTACACCACACAGGAGAGCTGACAGATCCTCTTTTATACACCACACAGGAAGATCAATCTTATATACACCACACAGGAGACGACAGATCCTCTATATACTACACCACACAGGAGAGCTGACAGATCCTCTATATACTACACCACACAGGAGAGCTGACAGATCCTCTATATACTACACCACACAGGAGAGCGACAGATCCTCTATATACTACACCCCACAGGAGAGCTGACAGATCCTCTATATACTACACAACAGGAGAGCTGACAGATCCTTATATATACACCACAAGGAAGTGACAGATCTCTTATATATACACACACAGGAGAGCTGACAGATCCTCTATATACTACACCACACAGGAGAGCTGACAGATCCTCTATATACTACACCACAGGAGAGCGACAGATCCTCTATATACTACATCACACAGGAGAGCTGACAGATCCTCTATATACTACACCACACAGGAGAGCTGACAGATCCTCTATATACTACACCACACAGGAGAGCTGACAGATCCTCTATATACTACACCCACAGGAGATGCAGATCTCTATATACTACACACCAGGAGAACTGACAGATCCTCTATATACTACACCACACAGGAGAGCTGACAGATCCTCTATATACTACACCACACAGGAGAGCTGACAGATCCTCTATATACTACATCACACAGGAGAGCTGACAGATCCTCTATATACTACACCACACAGGAGAGCTGACAGATCCTCTATATACTACACCACACAGGAGAGCTGACAGATCCTCTATATACTACACACACAGGAGAGCTGACAGATCCTCTATATACTACACCACACAGGAGAGCTGACAGATCCTCTATATACTACACCACACAGGAGAGCTGACAGATCCTCTATATACTACACCACACAGGAGAGCTGACAGATCCTCTATATACTACACCACACAGGAGAGCTGACAGATCCTCTATATACTACACCACACAGGAGAGCTGACAGATCCTCTATATACTACACCACACAGGAGAGCTGACAGATCCTCTATATACTACACACACAGGAGAGCTGACAGATCCTCTATATACTACACCACACAGGAGAGCTGACAGATCCTCTATATACTACACCACACAGGAGAGCTGACAGATCCTCTATATACTACACCACACAGGAGAGCTGACAGATCCTCTATATACTACACCACACAGGAGAGCTGACAGATCCTCTATATACTACACCACACAGGAGAGCTGACAGATCCTCTATATACTACACCACACAGGAGAGCTGACAGATCCTCTATATACTACACACACAGGAGAGCTGACAGATCCTCTATATACTACACCACACAGGAGAGCTGACAGATCCTCTATATACTACACCACACAGGAGAGCTGACAGATCCTCTATATACTACACCACACAGGAGAGCTGACAGATCCTCTATATACTACACCACACAGGAGAGGGATGACAGATCCTCTATATACTACACCACACAGGAGAGCTGACAGATCCTCTATATACTACACCACACAGGAGAGCTGACAGATCCTCTATATACTACACCACACAGGAGAGCTGACAGATCCTCTATATACTACACCACACAGGAGAGCTGACAGATCCTCTATATACTAACCACACAGGAGAGCTGACAGATCCTCTATATACTACACCACACAGAGCGACAGATCCTCTATATACTACACCACACAGGAGAGCTGACAGATCCTCTATATACTACACCACACAGGAGAGCTGACAGATCCTCTATATACTACACCACACAGGAGAGCTGACAGATCCTCTATATACTACACCACACAGGAGAGCTGACAGATCCTCTATATACTACACCACACAGGAGAGCTGACAGATCCTCTATATACTACACCACACAGGAGAGCTGACAGATCCTCTATATACTACACCACACAGGAGAGCTGACAGATCCTCTATATACTACACCACACAGGAGAGCTGACAGATCCTCTATATACTACACACACAGGAGAGCTGACAGATCCTCTATATACTACACCACACAGGAGAGCTGACAGATCCTCTATATACTACACCACACAGGAAGCTGACAGATCCTATATACTACACCACACAGGAGAGCTGACAGATCCTCTATATACTACACCACACAGGAGAGCTGACAGATCCTCTATATACTACACACACAGGAGAGCTGACAGATCCTCTATATACTACACCACACAGGAGAGCTGACAGATCTCTATATACTACACCACACAGGAGAGCTGACAGATCCTCTATATACTACACCACACAGGAGAGCTGACAGATCCTCTATATACTACACCACACAGGAGAGCTGACAGATCCTCTATATACTACACCACACAGGAGAGCTGACAGATCCTCTATATACTACACCACACAGGAGAGCTGACAGATCCTCTATATACTACATCACATGAGACACATCGCTGCATGTTGCAGAAATCAAGGTCTCCTTTGACGACTGGCCGCAGGAAGGGTTTCAAATGAGATCCGTAATGACAGCCACAGGGGTCATCAATAGACCCCTGGCTGTCATGACAGTATGACCATTGGCACAGCCGTGATGTGATTTTGAGGTGCTGATTGGCGAGAGAATGATGCACGCATGTCAGCCATGTTAATGCTGCTTGTATAGATATGGACAGTGGCATTTAACGTGTGCCATACATGTAAGGCGGATGAAGGGGTTAAATATCTTCGGGCCACCTCCCCCACTGTCATCCTATATATTTGGGCCCACTTCCACCCTTAATTTCCTGTGGGCCCATCTCTCCCCAATGTTTCATCTCTAATTTCCAGTGGCTTCCTCTCCCCAATTTCACCTCTAATTTCCAGTGGGCCCCCTCCTCATGGTGTCACCTTCCTGTGTGCCTGCTCAGATGGGGTAAAGGGACCCACAGTAAAATACAGATGATTGACACAATGGGGAAGGGTGCCCACAGAAAATTAGAGGTGAAACAGTGGAGGAGGGGGCCCACAGGAAATTTCATGTGAGCCCCTCACCTGTGTCCCCTTTAGATTGCATGGGGGCCCCTTCCCTAACTGCCTCAGTGGCTGGAGAACTAGTTAGGCTGCAGGCTTCATATATTATATTTACTTACATACACTCTGCAGCCAGCAGCGTTGTCCCTCTGCTCCTGTATACAAATCTGCTGTGCTGCTTGGGCAGGACAGCCGACCTATCACAGCACAGCTTCCTGCCTTAGCTGTGCTGTGAGGTCACATAAAGAAAACTAATGCTGATTGGCTGTATTGCAGCCAATCAGCTTTAGATCAGATTCACAGGCAGCTGTCCAGGGTATTTGTAGAAGAGGAGCGGAGACTCAGCGCAGGAAACAGGTGCCTGCTGTCTCCTCTCAGACTCAGCCTTGCACAGTCAGCTGTGAGCCTGAGACTGTGCAGGCTGAATTGAGGGTCGGCACGCAGGCAGCAGGCACCGCTCTTCAATAGAAGCCGACGGCAGGTACGAACGCCGGCAGACAGTGGGGGCCTATGGGCCCCCAGAGGCTCAGGGGCCCATAGGCCATGGCCTAATTGGCCTTATTAGTAATCCGGCCCTG
>JARQOD010011014.1:0-25064 GCA_033576555.1 Oophaga sylvatica
ACTCCCCAAAAACTGTTTTGGCTTTGGGGGGAAAGGAAACCCGAAACCCGGGGGGGGAAAGGGAAAATTTTTCCCCGGGTATTAAAAACTCCGGGGGAAACTGGGTTTTGGCTGTTGCAGAAAGGAGGCCCAAAAGGGGGGGGGGGGAAAAATTTTTCATTTCCCGTGCTTTTGGGATAATGAAGAGTCTCCCAAGGAAAACTGGATTTTTGGGTTTTCAGCTGAAAGGGCTCCTAAACCGGGGGGATCCGAGGAAATTTGCCCCTTTTTTAAAAAGGGCCCCCGGGTAAGGAAAAGGTTTTTCTGGCCGAAAGGATTTTGGGGGGGGCCCGGGGGAAATTTTTTTTTCCCCCCCTTTTGGGTAATGGAAAACCCGGGTTGGAAAGGTTTTTTGGGGGAAACCCAAAAGGGGGTTT
This sequence comes from Oophaga sylvatica, assembly GCA_033576555.1. Taxonomy (NCBI): domain Eukaryota; kingdom Metazoa; phylum Chordata; class Amphibia; order Anura; family Dendrobatidae; genus Oophaga; species Oophaga sylvatica. The sequence goes on from JARQOD010011014.1 coordinate 417, forward strand.
TGAAAAAACATCCCGTTTTGGGGAAAACCCGGGTAAAAACCCGATTTGGGGGGGGGGGGCCCAAAAGGGGCCCCAAAAGGGGGGCCCGGGAAAAATCCGGGAAAAATTTTTATTTTGGGGTTTGGAAAAGGAAATCCCGGAGGGGGGAAATTTCCTTTCCCCGGGGGGGGGAATTTCCCCAAAACCCGGGGGGTTTTGGGGCCCCAAAAAAACCCTTTTTGGGGGGGGCCCCTTTTAAAACCCCTTTTTGGGGGAAAAAAAGGGGAAAAAAATGGGTTTGGAAAAATTTTTTTCCCGGGGGGTCCGGGGGTTTTTTTCCCCCCGGGGGGGGGAAAAGGGGGGGAAAAGGGTTTTTTTTTTGGGGGGGGGAAAAAAGGGGTCCCGGGAAATTTTTCTTCCGGAAAAGGAAAAGTTTAGAGGGAACGGGTTTTTTTTAAAAGGGGGGGGGGGGGGGTTTTTTTTTAGGAAAATTTTTTTGGGGGTTTTAAGGAAGGGGCCCAAGGGGGAAAGGTTTTTTGTTGCTAAAAGGGGGAACGGGAGGGCCCGGAGGAAATGGATTTTCCCCGTTTCGCTGAAAGGGAGGCCCGAAAGGAATCGGATTTTGGCTCACCCAGGATCCCGGGGGAAAGTGAAAGTCCCGGCCCGGAATGGGTTTCTGTTGGAAAGGGAGCCCGGGAAGGAGGCCGAAGAAGGGAATCCAACCAGTTTGGGGGCCAGTGAAGATAACCCCCTCCCGGAAAGGAAATTTTTGGCTTGCAGCAAAGAAAACCGGGGGGTCCCCAGGAGAAATTTATTTAAGTCCTCGGGAAAGTGAAAGTTCGCGAGCTTCAAGGAACCCTGGGATTTTGGGGTGCGGAAAGAGGACACCCTAAAGGGAGGAGGAGTAATTTGCATAACCCGGTTCTGGATAATGAATTCCCGGAGCAAGGGAAAGTTTTGGCTGTGCAGCTGAAAAGGAATCCTTAAACAGGGAGGAGTCCCAGGATAATTTTTTCCAGCCCTTTTGGGGTTAGGTGGAATTCCCGGATAAGGACCGGTTGGTGTGGAAATAGGAATTAAATCCAGGGGGACCCGGGAGATAATTTATTTCCCCGCCTTTGGGGAATGAGGTCCGCGATCAAGGAACACTGGATTTGGCTGTGAGCGAAGAGGACATCCGTAACCAGGGGGACCCGAGAAATTTGCAATCCAGTGCCTTCTGGAAAGTAAGGCCGCGGTAAGGAACTGGATTTTGCTTTGGGGTGAAAGGGATCAACCAGGGGGGATCCCGAGGAGAAATTTATTTCCTTTTAAGGGGGGGGGGGGGGGGGGGGGGGGGGGGGGGGGGGGGGGGGGGGGGGGGGGGGGGGGGGGGGGGGGGGGGGGGGGGGGGGGGGGGGGGGGGGGGGGGGGGGGGGGGGGGGGGGGGGGGGGGGGGGGGGGGGGGGGGGGGGGGGGGGGGGGGGGGGGGGGGGGGGGGGGGGGGGGGGGGGGGGGGGGGGGGGGGGGGGGGGGGGGGGGGGGGGGGGGGGGGTTTTTTTTTTTTTTTTTTTTTTTTTTTTTTTTTTTTTTTTTTTTTTTTTTTTTTTTTTTTTTTTTTTTTTTTTTTTTTTTTTTTTTTTTTTTTTTTTTTTTTTTTTTTTTTTTTTTTTTTTTTTTTTTTTTTTTTTTTTTCCGCGAGCTCAAGGAACACTGGATTTTGGCTGTTGCAGCTGAAAGGAGGACATCCGTAAACCAGGGGAGGAGTCCCGAGGAGATAATTTGCATATTCCCAGTGCCTTCTGGATAAGTGAAGAGCTCCGCGAGCATCAAGGAACACTGGATTTTGGCTGTTGCAGCTGAAAGGAGGGCATTTCCCTAACCAGGGGGGGAGTCCCGAGGAGATAATTTGCATATTCCCAGTGCCTTCTGGGATAAGTGAAGAGTCTCCGCGAGCTCAAGGAACACTGATTTTGGTGTTGCAGCTGAAAGGAGGACATCCGTAAACCAGGGGGGGAGTCCCGAGGAGATAATTTTCATATCCCAGTGCCTTCTGGGATAAGGTGAAGATCTCCGCAGCTCAGGAACAAATGGATTTTTTGGCTGTTGCAGCTGAAAGGAGGACATCCTAAACCAGGGAGGGGTCCCGAGGAGATAATTTGCATTTTCCCAGTGCCTTCTGGGATAAGTGAAGAGTCCCGCGAGCTAAGGAACACTGGATTTTTTTGGGTTTTGCAGCTGAAAGGAGGACATCCGTAAACCAGGGAGGAGTCCCGAGGAGATAATTTGCATATTCCCAGTGCCTTCTGGGATAAGTGAAGAGTCTCCGCGAGCTCAGGAACACTGGATTTTGGCTGTTCAGCTGAAAGGAGGACATCCTAAACCAGGGAGGAGTCCCGAGGAGATAATTTGCATATTCCCAGTGCCTTCTGGGATAAGTGAAGAGTCTCCGCGAGCTCAAGGGGAAAACTGGATTTTGGCTGTTGCAGCTGAAAGGAGGACATCCGTAACCAGGGGGAGTCCCGAGGAATAATTTGCATATTCCCTGCCTTCTGGGATAAGTGAAGAGTCTCCGCGAGCTCAAGGAACACGGATTTTGGGCTGTTTCGCTGAAAGGAGGACATCCGTAAACCAGGGAGGAGTCCCGAGGAGATAATTTGCATATTCCCAGTGCCTTCTGGGGTAAATGAAGAGTCTCCGCGAGCTCAAGGAACACTGGATTTTGGCTGTTGCAGCTGAAAGGAGGACATCCTTTAAACCCGGGGAGGAGTCCCGAGGAGATAATTTTTCATATTCCAGTGCCTTCTGGGATAAATGAAGAGTCTCCCGAGCTCAAGAACACTGGATTTTGGCTGTTGCAGCTGAAAGGAGGACATCCGTAAACCAGGGGAGGAGTCCCGAGGGGATAAATTTGCATATTCCCATGCCTTCTGGGATAATGAAGAGTCTCCGCGAGCTCAAGGAACACTGGATTTTGGCTGTTGCAGCTGAAAGGAGGACATCCGTAAACCAGGGAGGAGTCCCGAGGAGATAATTTGCATATTTCCCAGTGCCTTCTGGGATAAGTGAAGAGTCTCCGCGAGCTCAAGGAACACTGATTTTGGCTGTTGCAGCTGAAGGAGGACATCCTTAAACCAGGGGAGGAGTCCCGAGGAGATAATTTGCATATTCCCGTGCCTTCTGGGATAAGTGAAGAGTCTCCGCGAGCTCAAGGAACACTGGATTTTGGCTGTTGCAGCTGAAAGGAGGACATCAGTAAACCGCGCGCCTAGCGCGCGCGAGTTTTTTTGTTAATTCACCGCTTGATTATCTCTTGAACAATAAGAACATGGAAGAGGCCAGGAGCCATGTGGTGAGCTGCATTTCTTGCTACATGTTCATAGACTTACAGTGGAAAAGCCAAATTTCACATGCCACAAATGCAAGCTTGTGTCCCTGTTGGAGGAAAAGTTGCAAAATCTGGAAGAGAGGTTATCTACATTGAAGACCATTAAGGAAGGTGAAGAGTTCTTAACAGAGCAGAATTATCTCTTCATGGTACAGAAAGAGAAGAAATTCGAAGTGCAACTGAAGAAACAGAGGAATGGAAGCATGTGACCCAGAAAGCAGGAGGATCAGGATGCAGTCAGCACCAATTCTGCTCAGAAACCAGTACCAGGCTCTTACACCAGGAGAACGATGAAGAAATACATCAGGATAAGACTTTGCCCACAAAGAGTAACCTTGTACGCCCTCAGAGTCCTCCTGAATGGAGAAAGAAAAATGTTTGTAAAGAAGAAACGGAGAGTTGTTGTCATGGGGTTCCCTGTTGAGAGGAACAGAGGCTGCTATCTGCAGACCAGATATAACCTCAAGAGAAATGTGCGTCTTCCAGGTGCAAAAATTAAAGATGTGTCTGACAGGATATCAGGACTCTTCAGACATAAAGATGACTACCCATTCCTGCTAATACATGTGGGGACAAATGACACCACAAGAAGTGACCTGGAAACCATCTGCAGTGACTTTGAAAACTTAGGTAAGAAAGTGAAAGAACTGGGAGCGCAGGTGGTCTTCTCCTCCATCCTTCCAGTGGATGGCCATGGAACAAGGAGGGGGAATAAGATTCTGCAGGTGAACAACTGGCTACGTCGATGGTGCCGTCAGCAAGGATTTGGATTTTCTGGATCACGGAAGTGAAATTACCTGTACGATGGACTACTTGCTAGAGATGGGGTGCACCTTACGAAGACTGGAAAAAATGTATTTTGGAAGTCGCCTTGCTACACTCATCAGAGAGCTTTAAACTAAACAATGTGGAAGGGAAGCAAAACGACAGCAAAAGCCATACACCTGAAAAAATGCTATTGAGAACTCTGCTATTAGAATGAAGGGGAAAACAAAGACAAAAAAATCTACATAATAAAAATATTGAAGAAAAGAAAACCAATCACAAACTAAAGTGTTTCACAAAGAATAGGCAACAAACAAGGAGAACTGGAGCTACTAACGCAGGAGAAGAAATATGAGTCATTGGAATCACTGAGACTTGGTGGGACGATACACATGATTGGAATACAAGGCTAGAAGGTTACAACTTTATTTGCAAGAAACAGACTTGATAAACGAGGAGGGGGTGTTGCATTGTATGTTAGAAAAGCGTAATCTGCACAGAGATTGAAGCTTCAGAGACTGGGAGTTCTGTGGAAACTGTTTTGGTAAGAATACAAGGACAGAACAATGGAAAGGACACCATTGTAGGCATTTACTACAGGCCGCCTGTGCAAGCTGAAGATATGGATGAACTGTTTATGCATCAAATGGCCAATTCTCCAAAAAATATGACATAGTGGTCATGGAGATTTCAACTATCCAGACATTTGTTGGAATCTCTCTCAGGCAAAACTAACAGGTCCAGGAAATTCTTATCCTCTCTTGCTGACAACTTTATCTTCCAAAAGGTAATGGAGAAAACAAGGGGATCTGCTACCTTGGATCTAATCCTATAAACAGGGAGGAAATGGTGGAGGAGGTAAGAGTGGGTGGGACCCTAGGAGGTAGTGACCATGCTATTTTAGAATTGTGATAACAAGAGGAGAAGACCTGTGAAGACTCAGACGTCAAGGTTAGATTTCAGAAAGGCAATTTTAAGGAACTCAGAAAGAGAATTGGAGGGATCCAATGGCTGGATATCCTTAAGGACAAAAAGTCCAGGAAGGATGGAAAATCTTGAAAAATGAGATTCTCAAAGCACAATCGTTAACAATTCCGAAAAGAGGAAGAATGGGAAGCATTTAGGAAACCAGGATGGATGAACATAGAACTAAACACATGCTAAAAAGGAAGAAAGAAATGTTTATCAAATGGAAAGAGGGTGGCATATCTGAAGAAGAATATAATGCCGTCTGCAAACCTGCAGGGCACAAATCAGATTATCTAAAGCTAACAATGAATTAAGGCTTGCAAGTGACGTCAAAAGCAACAAAAAAGGATTTTGGGGATACGTCAAAAGTAAAAGAAAAGTCAAAGATGCTATAGGATTTTTACAGGATGAAAATGATAAAGGTAAGTCAGGATGTTGAGAAGGCTGAACTTTTAAATTCCTATTTTGCATCTGTTTTCTCTCAGAAAGGAAATGTAACATCAACTGATCTTCACTGTCCTATTAAAGGAATAGAAGAATCTAGGATATCTATAAACAGAAAGACAGTGAGGAAACACTTAGCTAACCTAAATGAATTCAAGCCCAGTCAAATCCCAGGTAAGAATGAAAATTCACACTCCAATTTAAAACTTGGGACAGAGGAAGATAGCAGAGAAATGTTCTTCTTGGGAAGACCACTGGGTTCCTTATGAAGTCTTTGAAAATTTCATTGGATGAACTAGAGGGAAAAAGTCCCAGAAGTCCCCTGGGGATGGGAAAGCAAAATTTTTTGTTGGGTTCTACCCCTTATAAAAAAAGATAAGTGAACATGGAAACAAGGCCGTTAGGTGGTTTCTAACCTTGTATACCCAAAAGATCTTTGTTGTAAAAACTGCAAAATCCTGTTGAAAAGTAAGTGGGGTACACAAGGTCTGTTTTGGGTTTGTAACACTTTATCATGTCAGATAAGGAATTGTGTAACCTTCATACAAATTTGCTGATGACAAAAGCTGTAGGGTAGCTAATCTAGAAGAAGAGAGAGAGAGGATTAAACACATATAAAAAAGGGACATTTGTGGCAGCAACTATTAGTGGATTTTAACAGGGAAAAAGAAAGTACTAAAATCTGGGCAATAAAATGAAAAAGTCTCAAATGGGAGGAATCGGGCTATGTTAACATCACATTGAAAAATGATTTTGGGTAACTGATCAAATTACTGATGCACAAAGTGGATGAGGTAGCTAATACAAGAGAAGATGCAACTAGGATTATCAAAAGATACTTAATAAACTGAGAGTGCAGCAACTACATCTGGATTTTAACAGGGAAAATGCAAAGTACACATCTGGGCAATAAAAATGAAAAAGCATATACAAAATGGGAGAATAGGCTAAGTAACAGCACATGTGAAAAGACTTGGGTATACTAATTGATCACAGACTTAACATGAGTCAACAGTGTGATGCACAGCAAAAAAGGCAAATGCAATTCTAGGATGTATCAACAGAAGCATACAGTCTAGATCACGTGAGGTCTTATTGCCTCTACTCCTCTTTGGTCAGACCTCATCTGGAATACTGTGTCCAGTTTTTGGGCACCACATTTAAAAAGACATCAACAAACTGGAGCAAGTTCAAGAAGAGCCACCAGAATGGTGACCGGTCTGCAAACCATGTCCTATGAGGAACGGTTGCAGGATTTGGGAATGTTTAGCTTGCAAAAAAGAAGACTGAGAGGAGACTTAATAGCTGTCTACAAATATCTCAAGGGCTGTCACATTGTAGAGGATCATCTTTATTCTCATTGCGCAAGGAAAGACTAGAAGCAATGGGATGAAACTGAATGGGAGGAGACACAGATTAGATATTAGAAAAAACTTTTTGACAGTTAGGGTGATCAATGAGTGGAACAGGCTGCCACAAGAGGTGGTGAGTTCTCCTTCAATGGAAGTCTTCAAACAGAGGCTGGATAGACATCTGTCTGGATGATTTAGAGAATCCTGCTTTGAGCAGGGGGTTGGACCAGATGACCCAGGAGGTCCCTTCCAACTCTACCATTCTTGATTCTGATTCTATGATTCTATCCATTGAAGAAGCTCAAGTGGGGTACCACAAGGCTCGTTTTGGGCCTGTATTGATTCAATCAACTATATCAATGATTTAGATGAGGAATTGAGGGTAAACTGATCAATTTGCCATGATGACCACAAAGCTAGGAGGGTTAGCTTTTATACTAGGTGAAGAGAGAAGGAGATTCTAAAACGATATACATAAACGGAGCAGTGGGCAAGCAACTAACAAGAATGGATTTTAACAGGGAAAAATGCAAAGTACTTCATGTTCTGCAATAAAAATGAACAAAAGATAAAAAAAATGGGAGGGAATAGGGCTAAGTAACAGCACATTAGAAAAAGATTTGGTATACTAATTGATCACCAGATCTTAACGAGTCAACATGTGATGCAGCAGCAATAAAGTGGCAAATGCCAATTTCTAGGATGTCAACAGAATCATACAGTCTAATCACGGAGGTCATTATTGCCCACTATCCTCTTTGGTCAGAAACTGCTACTGTTCCATTTTGGGCCCACATTTATAAAAAAAGGGCATCAAAAACTGGAGCAAGTTCAGAGAAGACCCCCAAATGGTGACCGGTCAGCAAACCATGTCCTTATGAGAACGGGTTAGCGGATTGGGACTGTTAGCTTGCAAAAAAAAGAGTAACTGAGAGGAGACTTATAGCTGCACAAATCCATGGACTGCCATGTAGAAGGTTCATCTTTAATATTCTAGCCAAGGAAAGCAAAAGAAGGCTGTCAAACATTGGGAGAGAACAGGTTTATCTCTAAAAAATCTTTTACGTTAGGGTGATCAATGAGGGAAAACTGACAAGAGGGAAAGTGAGAGTTCTACCTTCAAGTGGGAATCAAACGGTGGAATAGTCCATCAGTGTGTGGGATGTTTTCAATGAATCCTGCTTTAGGCAGGGGTTGGGACCAATGACCGGGGATCTTTCCCTGAACTCTACCCGTTCTAATGGTTCTATGAACCATACCCTGAGAACCCGAAAAATGGGAAATCCGTGATGAAATCCATCGGATGGCTGCCAGGGAGCGGACGGAATCGAAAAAACGAAGCCTCGCGGTTGATGTTTAAAAGGGTTTGTTACGGCACATGAAGGACGGGGTGAAGAAACCCGATACCTTTTCCCATGGTAGGCCCAGAATAACGGGAGAGAGTTGCTGCCCTCTTTCTCTGACCAGGGATGGCCCCAACTAAGAAGAATGCCCCCCGCGCAGAATACGACCGACAAGGCGGACACAAAAGTCTTCCCAGGAGAAGCCGGGCCAGATAAGGGAGGGCAACAGAGATAATTAAAAGGTTCAAAATGGCGAGTTCCCCCTCCATTCAGGGGGCAAGAGGCTCTAAAGGGTGCGTCTCCTTGATGTCTTGTCACGGAGGAAATAAAGTACAAAATGAAATGGGCAAAAAATAATGCCCAACGGGCCGACGGGATTCGTCTTAAAGCAGATTGGAATAGGCAAGTTTTATGGTCGGTGAAATTTATTACCGTGATAGCCCTTCAAGAAAGTCTACATTCTTGCAGACCAATTTGAGGCCAACAGTTCGCGTCACCAACAAGTTTGTTCCTTTGCAGGAAAAAATCTGGAAAAAAAACCACACGAATATCCCCCGTAGAACGACTTCTGGGCAGAACTGCTCCTGCACCTATGAAGAACGTCAACTTCAAGAAAAAAATTTTCTCACTTGAATTAGGACGAGGAGAAGGGTGCGGAAGAGAAGGCTTTTTGAGAGAAAACAAAGGCCTCTTCTGCCTCGGAGGACCATTCCTTAGAGGTTTACACCTTTCCGGGTTAAGGCTGTGATTGGAGCCACTCGGGGTGGAAAAGTGTGGAATAAATTGCTGGTAGTAATTGGCGAACCCGAGGAACCTTTGTATGGCTTTTAGCCCAGACGGACGAGGCCAGTTGAGAACTGCAGACAACTTCTCCGGACCCAAATCTTTAATCCTGTGGAAGATACAATGTACCCAAGGAAAGGCAAAGAAGGCTGCTCAAAGAGGCATTTCTCATATTTGGCATATAGCCTGTTCTCTCTCAGTTTTGTAAGACCAGGCGTACTTGCCTCCGGTGTGACGTCAAGTCAGCAGAAAAAATCAAAATATCGTCCAGGTAAACCACGACACAAGTTAGAGCAAGTCCCTGAAAATGTCATTAACAAATTCCTGAAAAACCGCAGGTGCATTGCTTAGGGCGAATGGCATTACAGGTATTCATAGGGGCCGTCACAGGTGTTGAAGGCTGTTTCCATTCGTCCCCCTCTCTGACTCGGATCAGGTTATAGGCCCCTCTGAGGTCCAATTGGTGAAGATCTTTGCCCCTGGAGACGATCAAACAGTTCTGAAATAAGAGGTATTGGATACCTGTTATTACCGTGATTTGATTTAGACCCCGATAGTCAATGCAGGGCCGCAAGGATCCATCCTTTTTCTTCCAAAGAAGAATCCAACTCCTGCCGGTGACGATGACTTTCGGATAAATCCTCTAGCCAGATTCTCTTGGATGTAGTCCGACATGGCCTGAGTCTCTGCCTGTGAAAGGGGATAAACTCTCCCGCGAGGAGGAGATGCTCCAGGAAGAAGCTCTATCTGACAGTCTACGACCTGTGTGGAGGTAGTCTCTCAGCCTCCTTTTTCCCAAAGACGTCAGAGAAGGACCAATAGACGGAAGGCAACCCTGGCAGGGTATCGGGCTGGACTGGAGGTGAAACAGATATACAAAAATCGCTAGGTAGGCACTTCCACTTTAAATCAAAACCGAAAGAGAAACAGGAAGCATATCATGCCATAAAAATAATTGGAATTTTAATTGTAGAAAATACATATTGTAGCAATAATGCAAAAAGACAGTAAAATTTTTAAAAAGGGGAGACAACAATAAAAAAAAAAAACCGCACTCAAATCGGGATAATTACTTAAAAAAAGAGTATTGCACAGATAGCTAATAAATGCAAATATAGTATTTTCTCAAAATGAGATAAATGAATGGAGAACTCAGAAAAATAAATACTCAATGTAGGTAGATTAGAAATGTATTACTAATAAAATGCTAGTGCAAAAAAAATAAATACAAATGTCAATCTACATAAATGAGTCTCCAAAACACAGTATTTTGCACTAAGTTATAATGGTGCACAGAGTGTAAGCTACATAAATAGATAAATCTCCAAAAGGAGTTCACAGTGCTAATTTAGATTCAAAATATACCTGAGAAGCGGTTGGGGTGTCCAACCGCTTCTCAGGTTTATTTTGAATCAAAATTTTAGCACTGTGAACCTCCTTTTGGAGATTTTTCTATTTATGTAGCTTTACACTCTGTAGCACCATTATAACTTTTGGCAAAATACTGTGTTTTGGAGACTCATTTATGTAGATTGACATTTTGTATTTATTTTTTTTGCACTAGCATTTATTAGTAATACATTTGCAAACTACCTACATTGAGTATTTTACTTTTTCTGAGTTCTCCATTCATTTATCTCATTTTGAGAAAAATACTATATTTGCATTTTTATATAGCTATCTGTGCAATACTCTTTTTCTAAGTAATTATCCTGATTTGAGTGCGGTTTTTTTTTGTATTGTTGTCTCCACTTTTTAAATTCTCTGTCTTTTTTGCATTATTGCTACAATTTTGTATTTTCTACAATAAAGTTCCAATTTTTATTATGGCATTATATGCTTCCTGTTTCTCTTTCGGTTTTGGAGGTGAAACAGGTTGAATCCGGGTTAAGCAACGATTCATGCAGGTATCTCCCCAACGCAGAACTTCTCCAGTTTTCCAATTAAGGACTGTTCATGCATCTGGAGCCAAAGGTAAACCTAAAAGCATGGGGTGGGATAAACCGGATATACATAAAAACGCATTCGTTCAGTATGCATTAGACCTACCCGGAGTTCCACCAACTTGGTTTGAAACTGGATGGGCTCGGTCAGCGGTTTGCCATCCATGGCGGACACCTGTAACGGATAGGAGACGCTGGACTGGTAAGCGGTAATGATCCACAACCGCCTGCTGTGTGAAGTTCCCTGCAGCTCCAGAATCCAGTAGACAATGTTCGGAGAATTTTATTGCTCCATAGACACGGAGACTGATTGTGTAAAGAGGGAGAGGACTGTTCTCTACCTAGGTTGGCCCCCCCTAACGACCTAGCACTGGAGGTTTCCCGACTTTTTAGGACAGAAATGGATCAAATTTCAGAACTACCGCAGTAGTAACAACTTCCCTCCTTGCGACGTGCCTCCCGGCGGCGGGTGGCCAAACTTACATGGTCCAACCTCCATGGCCTCGGAGGCGGAGGGCGAAGTACCTGTTTTTTTACAAACTAGAGTCCAGGTGATAGGACCTTTTGTCCCGCTTGATCTCCATGGAGCGCTCCTGAAAATGCAGTAAATTGGGGGTTGCCAAGGATATTAGCTCTTCCAAGAGGGTAAGGTCTGTCCCGTCCCGCCAGCTCATCCTTGATTCTTCCGGGTAGGCCTTCCCAGAAGTTAGCAACCCGGGCCTCATTGTTCCACGATAATTCAGATGAGAGGGTGCGGAATTTAACAGCATATGAGCTACCGTGAGAGTACCTTGGCGCAGGCGGAGCAGAGCTGAGGCAGTCGAAGTGGTGCGACCAGGTTTATCGAAAGTCCTGCGAAAAGCTCTAGGAAAGATTGAAGATCGTTAAAACCCGCGGATCCCCTCTCTCCCATAGCGGGTTTTAGCCAGGCGAGGGCCTCTCCTCCCAGGTATGACATGAAAGAACCCACCTTGGCTCGGTCAGAAGCAAACATATGCCCCAATATTTCGAAGTGTAGAGTGCACTGATTGAGGAAACCCCGACACAGATAGGGTCACCCTGGAACGGGTAGGAGCCGCCAGACGGGGACCTTGATACCATGGGAACTGGTACCTGATTATTTGATAGAAGAGTCAGGTGCGGGACGAAGGCCCTAAGGAATCCTGCGGGTAGACAAGCTGCGTAGATAAGTCGTGATCTTGTCCTGTTGAACTCCCAAACGGGTCACCTCCGGGCACAGATCCGTGGTCGGAGATCTCTGGGATCCAGCGGTTCCATGGCCGGAGCAATCTTAACGAATGGAAGCGGAGGCAGAGGTGGTGAAGTTCACATTCGTTTTTATTTTTTAATGTGGAACCTCGAGACGCGGTCCGGGGGCCTCCGAAGGGGGCGTAACTAGTGAGCCCCAGGTACCCGTAGTAAGGCCCCTCGAACAGGACCAAATGGAATACCCGGAGGACACAGGTGCTACCTCCAGTTAGACCCCGGACACGGGGCAGCTGTCCCAGAGGGAACCAAAAGGGTAACAGGTATTTACAGAGTCCGTGGAGGGTTCTTGACGGGAAGGATAAGGTCCTGGTCCAGAACGGATGATAGTAGGCTGGCTCCAGTGACCTTGTCACGGTCCACGGGTACGGATGGTGATGGTGGAACGGGATGACACTTGCGCCAGTAATAGCCGAGATTGTCCAGGTTAGCCAGATACGGGTTAGCAGTGATCTGTGGAGACAAACGTATCAGCGAAGCACAGAGACTGCAGACGCAGCGCAGACAGATCAGGAACAGAACGGATGTAAGCAATGAAGAACACGTTGCTCCGGAAACTCCCTAATTGTGTGGAGTGACCAGATATAGTAAACTGAGTGCGCAGCCATTGTTAATTAGCTATTTCAAAAAATGAATGCTGCCCTTTAAGAGAGATGGTGGGCGCGGCCTCACGTCTAAGCGGGAACTATCTGGAGGCCTGCCAGCAGCGTGCCAGGATGTGGAGGAGGACACAGGACGCCGAGGAGCAGATGGGACAGGTGAGTGAGCAGAACGGAGTTGCAGAGCCAGCTCTGGGACCGAGTGTAACACCCTCCCTTCTAAGAGGATCCTCCGGATCCCCTAGGACTTAGGCTTATCCGGAAACCTCTTGTGAAACGCTCTAACAAGTCTAGACGCAGAAACATCATCCGCCCTCACCCATGAGTTATTCTCGGGTCCATAACCCTTCCAAGCGACGAGGTACTGCAAACTCCCTCTATACCGTCTAGAATTTAGGATGCGGGGAAATCTCATATTGCCCGTCCTCCACCACCAGGGGAACAGTGGCCGAGACGTCTCCATCTGAGACCTCAGCTTTTTTCAAGAGAGAAACATGAAATACTGGATTAATCTTCCAGGAGGTAGGAAGCTCCAACTTAACAGCAGATTGGTTAATAACCTGAAGCACCTTAAAGGGCCCTACAAACTTGGGACCCAATTTCTTAGACGGAATCCTCAAGCGCAGATTCTTAGAGGACAACCAAACCATGTCACCAATAGCAAACAAAACCTCTTGTCGTTTTCTATCAAAATACACTTTGGATCTTTTGTTAGCCTCCTGAAGATTACCACGCACATCCGTCCAAAACTCTCTCCAAAACACCAAAAAATTCTCCTCTTCAGGTACAGCCGATCCCAACTTGGAAAATGACCCAAACGACGGATGTCTCCCAGTACAACAAAAAAAAGGCGAACAACCAGCAGAAGCGGATATATGGTTGTTAAGAGCAAACTCAGCAAGTGGCAGAAACTCAGACCACCCCTCTTGATTATCAGTCACAAAACAACGCAAGAACTGCTCAACATCCTGGTTTTTCCTTTCTGTCTGGCCATTAGACTTAGGATGATATCCGGATGAAAAGGACAAATGAACTCCCAACCTGTCACAAAAGGCGCGCTGTTATGTTACGGTAGCTGAGGAGTGCAGGTAAAAAAGGCAATACACCAGAGCAGTTGGAATCTATGGGATTGCAGTATCCTGACTAACCACCACAACTAGAGGCAGCCGTGGAGCGTTCCTACGATGGTCCTAGACGCCTCGTCACAGCCTGAGAAACTAACTACACCTAAAGATAGAAATAGGAAAGCTATCTGCCCCGGAGCAGAACCCCAAAGATAATAGAAAGCCCCCAAACATGTAATGGCGGTTAGACAAGAGGAAATACTGACACAGAAAGAAAATAGTATGAGCAAACGCTGGGGCCCAAACTAACTAAATAGAAAAGGACAGGAAGGGCACTTACTGCAATCCAGAAAACCCTGAAAAACACCAACTCTACTAATTTCAAAATCACTGAGATCACACGACCTCTACCACCTAAATTAGTTCTCTGGTGTAACAAAAACAGCAGCCACTGAAAAAACTGGAAAAAGCAAAACTACAAAACACAGTGGCTGGACTAAACTGAGAGGGCAAAAGCCCCCGGAGGGGACCCAGAAGGCCCCCACAGAAGTGCAGGACAAAATGCAAAAATATAGCAAAAACACAAAATAAGAAATTGTCTTATCTGATAGCAGGAGATGCAGACACGACACAGCAGGCTACAAGGGAAACTGGAAAGAAGGATTCAGACCAGAACAATTGATCACCGGCAACCCTGATGGGAAAATGATTCCCTTAAATAAGACCAATCAGTAACACCTGATTCCCATCCTCACTAGTACCGCTTGTAACCACCAGAGGGAGCCTCTGCTCAGAACTCATCTCAAACCCATTCACAACAGTACCCCCCCCTTGAGGAGGGGTCACCGAACCCTCATTTGAGCAACCAGGTCGGTCAGGATGAGTTCTATGATACGCACGGATAAGTCTCCTAGCATGGATGTCCGAAGCAAACACCCAAGAATTATCTTCCTGACCATAACCTCTCCATTTAACCAAATACTGGAGTCTTCGTCTAGAAAAACGAGAATCCAATATTTTCTCAACCACATACTCCAGATTGCCCTCAACCAAAACAGGGTCAGGAGGCACAGCAGCAGGAACCACTGGCTCAACAAACCTCTTCAACAAGGACTTGTGGAACACGTTATGGATCATAAATGTCCCTGGAAGAAGCAAACGAAAAGAAACAGGATTAATAATCTCCATGATCTTATAAGGTCCAATGAACCTAGGCTTAAATTTAGGAGATGCTACTCTCATAGGAATATTCTTTGAGGACAACCAGACCAAGTCCCCCACTTTAAACCGAGGACCATCAGTCCTATGCCGGTTAGCAAACCGCTGGGCCTTCTCCTGAGAGAGGGACAACCTCTCCACTACCTGGTCCCAAATCTGCTGCATACGCTCAACAACAGAGTCAACACCTGGACAGACAGAAGCCTCCGTCTGTCCTGAAGAAAATCGAGGGTGAAACCCAGAATTACAGAAAAACGGAGACATCAAAGTGGCAGAGCTAGCCCTATTATTAAGAGCAAACTCAGCCAAAGGCAAAAAAGAGACCCAGTCATCCTGATCAGCAGACACAAAGCATCTTAGATAAGTCTCCAATGTCTGGTTTGTTCTCTCAGTTTGACCATTGGTCTGAGGATGAAATGCCGAGGAGAAAGACAATTGAACACCCAGTTTAGAACAAAAAGTCCTCCAAAATCTGGAAACAAACTGGACTCCTCTGTCAGACACAAATGTTCTCAGGAATGCCGTGTAAATGAACCACGTGCTGAAGGAACAACGGCACCAATTCAGAGGAGGAAGGCAACTTAGGTAATGGCACAAGATGTATCATTTTGGAAAACCTATCACAAATTACCCAGATGGTGGTCATTCTCTGAGAAACAGGAAGATCGGAAATGAAATCCATAGAGATATGGGTCCATGGTCTCTTGGGCACAGGCAATGGCATCAACAAACCACTAGAGCGAGAGCAAGGCTTGGAGCGAGATCAAGTCCCGCAGGACTGCACAAATTCCCTGACATCGCGAGACAAGGTAGGCCACCAAAAGGACCGACTAACCAAGTCTCTGGTACCAAAAATTCCGGGATGCCCAGCCATGCGGAACAATGAATCTCAGACATCACACTCTTTTTCCATTGGTCCGGGACAAACAATTTTCCAACAGGGCAGCGCTCGGGCCTATCCTCCTGACACCCCTCCAGAGCAAGTCTCAAATTGGGCGAGATGGCGGAAAGAACTACACCCTCCTTCAAAATAACAGAGGGATCAGATAGCTCAGGAGAGTCCGCAAGGAAACTCCTCGAGAGGGCATCCGCCTTAACATTCTTAGTGCCAGGAAGAAAGGAAACCACAAAATTAAAACGTGTGAAAAACAAGGCCCACCTGGCCTCTCTAGGATTGAGTCGCTTGGCAGATTCCAGATAGACCAGATTCTTATGGTCCGTAAGGACCACCACCTGATGTTTGGCTCCCTCCAGCCAATGTCTCCACTCTTCAAAAGCCCACTTCATGGCCAATAACTCCCGATTACCCACGTCATAATTACGTTCAGTAGGAGAAAATTTTCGAGAGAAAAAGGCACAAGGGTTACTTTTAGAGGTCTCTGGATCTTTTTGGGACAAAACGGCACCTGCCCCAATTTCAGAGGCATCAACCTCCACCTGAAATGGCAGAGAAACATCAGGCTGCCGTAGAACAGGAGCAGAAGTGAATCTCTGCTTAAGTTCCTGAAACGCAGAGACTGCCTCAGGAGGCCAATTCACCACATCAGAACCCTTTCTGGTCAAATCAGTTAATGGTTTAACAATAACAGAGAAATTACCAATAAATTTACGATAAAAATTGGCAAAAACCCAAAAATCTCTGAAGAGCCTTTAATGAAGTAGGTTGGACCCAATCACAGATGGCCTGAACCTTGACCGGGTCCATTTCAATAACAGATGGGGACAAAATGAATCCCAGAAATGAGATCTTCTGTACGCCAAAAAGACACTTTGATCCCTTCACATACAGAGCATTCTCTCTCAAAATCTGGAATACAGTTCGAACATGTTTCACATGAGAGTCCCAGTCATTAGAAAAAATCAAGATATCATCCAAATAAACAATCAGAAACTTGTCCACAAAATCCCTGAAAATGTCATTCATGAAGGACGGAAGACGGAAGGAGCATTAGTGAGCCCAAAGGGCATCACAAGGTACTCAAAATGCCCTTCAGGGGTGTTAAATGCCGTCTTCCATTCATCCCCGTGCTTAATGCGAATAAGGTTATACGCCCCCCTGAGGTCAAGCTTGGTAAACCAAGTAGCGTTTTTCACCCTGGAAAACAGGTCAGAAATCAAGGGTAACGGGTATTGATATTTCACAGTAATATTGTTCAAGAGACGATAATCAATACACGGCCTTAATGAACCATCTTTTTTGGCCACAAAGAAAAAACCGGCACCTAAGGGTGAAGAGGATGGTCTGATATGACCCTTCTCCAATGATTCCTTGATATAAGACCGCATAGCGTCATGTTCAGGTACAGACAAGTTAAAAAGGCGACCCTTAGGGAATTTACTACCTGGCACTAATTCAATAGCGCAGTCATAGCTCCTATGGGGAGGTAAGGATGCAGATTTACTTTCGCTAAACACGTCAGAAAAATCAAACAAAAAGTCAGGAACATCCTCAGCCTGGGGGGAGGCAGAAAAAACAGGAGTGTTGGTATTAACACATTGGCAGCCCCAACTGGTTACAGACACAGATTTCCAATCCAAAACAGGATTATGAGACTGTAACCAAGGGAAACCCAGCACGATAATGTCATGCAGATTATATAGAACCAAAAATTTGCAGCACTCCTGGTGATCAGGTTCAACCCTCATTATCACCTGAGTAGAAAACTGGGGTTTATTCTCAGCCAAAGGGGTAGAATCGATCCCCAGTAGGGGAATAGACTTCTGTAGGGGTATCAAGGGAAATCCACAACGTTTAGCAAAATCATAATCCATCAGGTTAATAGCTGCTCCAGAATCAACAAAAGCCTGAGCAGAAAATGAGGACAGAGAGCATATCAGAGTGACAGTTAATAAAAACTTAGTCTGAACACTACCCAAGACAACTGAGCGTGCAAAACGTCTTCCCGCTTAGGGCAGACTGAAATAGCATGAGAGGCATCACCACAGTAGAAACATAACCCATTGCGCTTTCGAAACTCATGACGCTGTGCCCCAGACACCACTCCATCACACTGCATGGGCTCAGCAGCTGGCTCACAAGGCAACACCACTCCACGCATACTTCTCCGCTCACGCAAACGTCTGTCAATTTGAATCGCTAATGACATAGAATCATTGAGACCAGAGGGGACAGGGAATCCCACCATAACATCCTTTACATTATCCGACAGACCCTTCCGGAAAAGGGCCGCCAAAGCGTCGTCATTCCATTTGGTCAGGACTGCCCACCTACGGAATCTCTGACAGTATAACTCAGCGTCATCAAGCCCCTGATTTAATGCCAACAAGGCTTTTTCAGCTTGATCAGTGACATTAGGCTCATCGTACAATAACCCCAAAGCCTGAAAAAATGCATCAACATCACTCAAAACAGGATCCCCAGGTGTCAGGGAAAAAGCCCAATCCTGAGGATCGCCGCGCAGGAGAGAGATGACAATTTGAACTTGCTGCGCTGCGTTTCCTGAGGACTTAGATTTTAAGGCAAGAAACAATTTACAATTATTTTTGAAATTCTGAAACTTAGCTCGATCCCTAAAAACAAATCTGGCATGGGATCCTAGGTTCCACAACAGGCAACCTAGCAAGATATGCAGCAATACTCCGAACCTCAGTGGCAAGCTGATCCACACGGCCAGACAACTGTGCAAACTCCATTGGGAGAAAAGATCCTCCCCAGCACCCAGAGATACAGAGGAAAAAAAAAAATGCAACAAACAGAAAAATATCTCTGACAACTTTTCTTCCTTCAAAATATTTTTTCCCTTCTGTGAGTACCATACAATTTTTATGGCCGGTGATACTGTTATGTTACGGTAGCTGAGGAGTGCAGGTAAAAAAGGCAATACACCAGAGCAGTTGGAATCTATGGGATTGCAGTACCCTGACTAACCACCACAACTAGAGGCAGCCGTGGAGCGTTCCTACGATGGTCCTAGACGCCTCGTCACAGCCTGAGAAACTAACTACACCTAAAGATAGAAATAGGAAAGCTATCTGCCCCGGAGCAGAACCCCAAAGATAATAGAAAGCCCCCAAACATGTAATGGCGGTTAGACAAGAGGAAATACTGACACAGAAAGAAAATAGTATGAGCAAACGCTGGGGCCCAAACTAACTAAATAGAAAAGGACAGGAAGGGCACTTACTGCAATCCCAGAAAACCCTGAAAAACACCAACTCTACTAATTTCAAAATCACCTGAGATCACACGACCTCTACCACCTAAATTAGTTCTCTGGTGTAACAAAAACAGCAGCCACTGAAAAAACTGGAAAAAGCAAAACTACAAAACACAGTGGCTGGACTAAACTGAGAGGGCAAAAGCCCCCGGAGGGACCCAGAAGGCCCCACAGAAGTGCAGGACAAAATGCAAAAATATAGCAAAAACACAAAATAAGAAATTGTCTTATCTGATAGCAGGAGATGCAGACACGACACAGCAGGCTACAAGGGAAACATGGAAAGAAGGATTCAGACCAGAACAATTGATCACCGGCAACCCTGATGGGAAAATGATTCCCTTAAATAAGACCAATCAGTAACACCTGATTCCCAATCCTCACTAGTACCGCTTGTAACCACCAGAGGGAGCCTCTGCTCAGAACTCATCTCAAACCCATTCACAACAGCGCGCCAAAAACGAGCCACAAACTGAGGTCCCCTATCAGAAACAATGTCAGTAGGAACGCCATGTAGTCTGACAATTTCCTTGACAAAGGCCTTAGCGAGAGTCTTAGCGCAGGGCAGTTTGATGAAAGGAACCAAGTGACACATCTTGCTAAAACGGTCCACGACCACCCAGATGACAGTGAAACCCTCAGAGGGGGAAGGTCAGTAATAAAGTCCATAGCCAAATGTGTCCAAGGTGCACTAGGGACCTCCAGAGGGCAAAGCAACCCCGCAGCAGGAGTATGAGAAGACTTAGATCTATCACACACAGTGCATTGACGCACCCACTTAATGACTTCCTTCTGCCATCCAGGCCACCAAAAGCTGCGACCCACAAGTCTCTTGGTCTCAGAGATTGCAAGATGACCTGCCAACCGAGAGTCATGACATTCAACAAACAAATCTCTCCTCAGGGTACCAGGAACAAACAACCTCCCATGCGGCGTGTTAGATGGGGCATTCTCCTGTGCGTTAAGAATCTCATCTTCCAACACAGAGTCCAAAACAGCAATAACAACCCCTCTTGCAAAATGTTTTCCTCCTCCTCAGTACCCACCATAGGAGAAAAGCTGCGAGACAAAGCATCAGCTTTAACATTTTTAGTACCTGGGATGTAAGTAACGGTAAAATTAAACCGCGAGAAAAACAGTGCCCACCTAGCCTGACGGGCATTCAAGCGTTTGACAGCATGAAGGTAGACCAGATTTTTATGATCGGTGAAGACTTGAACGGGAAATTCCGCTCCCTCCAAAAAATGACGCCAGTGTTCAAATGCGAGTTTAATTGCCAACAATTCCCGATCACCGATATCATAATTTAGTTCAGACTCAGAAAATTTCTTTGAAAAAAAAGCACAGGGATGTACTCTATCCGTCTTTTCCTGAGACAACACCGCGCCGACCCCCACAGAAGAAGCATCAACCTCAACCAAAAATGGTTTAGTCACATCAGGCTGCGTAAGGATGGGAGCAGAGCTGAACCTCTCCTTTAGCAACACAAAAGCCTCAATGGCCTCAGTAGTCCACTGAACCGCATCAGCACCTTTCCTGGTGAGATCGGTCAGAGGTTTGGCAATCACAGAAAATTTTTTAATGAATTTTCTATAATAATTGGCGAACCCCAAAAATCTCTGTATTGATTTCACACCAATAGGTCTAATGCCAATCCTGCACAGCTTGCACTTTCACCGGGTCCATCTCAAAACCTTCACTGGAGACAATGTAGCCCAAAAAACTAAGTCTCTGTACAGCGAACTCACATTTTTCTAGTTTGGCAAAAAGTGAATTATCACTCAGTAACTGTAATACTTCACGCACACTCCTACAATGAGACTCCAAATCCGGTGAATAAATCAAAATGTCATCCAAATACACAACCACACTTCTGCCGATCAAAGGTCTAAGGATGTCATTAATAAGATTCTGAAAAAATGCCGGAGCACTGGAAAGCCCAAAAGGCATAACCAGATTCTCAAAATGACCCAGTGGAGTGTTAAACGCAGTCTTCCATTCATCCCCCTCCTTCATGCGCAACAAATTGCATGCCCCTCGAAGATCAATTTTCGAGAACCACTTGGCCCCCACTAACTGGTTAAACAAATCAGGAATCAATGGCAGTGGGTAAGAATTGCGTACAGTAATCTTATTAATCTCTCGAAAGTCTAGACAAGGCCGTAAACCGCCGTCCTTTTTTTTAACAAAAAAAAAATCCAACCGCCACAGGAGATTTGGAAGGCCTAATGTGACCGGCGGCCAAGCTTGTCTGTATGTATTCCTCCAAAGCCTTTCTCTCAGGAATAGTCAAATTAAATAAACGACTTTTAGGAAGAGTTGCTCCAGGGACAAATTCAATTGCACAATCATATTCTCTATGAGGAGGCAATACCTGCGATTCCTTATCAGAAAAAACTTTCCAAAAATCCTGAATAGGTACAGGTAACTCCCCCTTAACTACAGCAGCAATACGCCCGTTACAACACTTGTCATAACAATTAGGACTCCAGGACTTAATTTCATTGGTAGACCAATCCAGTACCGGATTGTGCAATTTTAACCAAGGTAACCCCAAAATCACCGGTGAGGGCAAATTATTCAAAACTACCAAATCCAAATTCTCTTGATGAACACCATTAATAGTAAGAGGAAATTCACAGATATGGTGAGTAACATTTTTCAAGGGAGAACCATCCACAGAAACCACATTAATAGGGGAAGACAGAAGTTTGGGTTTTAATTTTAGTTTTTCCAAAAATTGCCCATCAATCACATTGAGAGTTGAACCACAATCCACAAATACCCGAAACTCCATTAATTCCTCCTCAACAGCAGTGGTAGCAGAAAGAAAGACACCTTTATTGTTTAAACAAGCTATACGGGCGAAACTGACCTCATTTTTTTTTTCTCTTTATTCATTCGAAGCGCACAGTTCTTAATAAAATGCTTAGATTTGCCACAATAGAAACACAAACCTTCAGCAAATCTGCAGTCTTTTTCCCGGGAGTGAGGTGCCATTGCTCCAATTTCCATCGGCTCTGCAATGTCAGTACAGTCCCTCTCCAGACTTGGAGCTGACAAGGCAGATTTACTCTCATTAACCCTTGCACGCAGTCTCCTATCCACCCATATGGCTAATTGCATAGCCTCTTGCAAGTTACCAGGTATATGATAAGCAATCAGCAAATCTTTAACCCTTTCACTTAACCCTGCAAGAAATAAACTTTTCAAAGCTGAATCGTTCCACCCCACCTGAGTGGACCACCTTCGGAAGTGAGTACAATATTTTTCCACATTACCTGATCCCTGTCTCAAACGTCTCAATTCTGTCTCAGCTGATGAAACACGATCAGGATCGTCATACAATAACCCCAAAGCAGAAAAAAAACTATCCACTGATCTAAAGCATGGATCACTAGGCCCAGTCCTGAGGTTCTTTGCGCAAAAGTGACATTATGAACCCTATACGCTGTGATTCATCACAAGAGGATCTGGGTCTCAAACGAAAATACAACAAGCAAGCATTTTTAAAAAGAAAAAAAATCTTGTTGTTCACCAAAAAATAGGCAAACGTACCTTTGGCTCCACGAAATGTGCTCCAGAACAACTACTCACGTGTTGCTGGATCTCAGCCACCTCCAGAGAGAGTCCCTGCAGGCGTTGAGCCAAATCCTGAACCGACACCATGATGGAAACAAAAATCTTTCCTTAGAGATTTTTTTTTTTTTTTTGGGCTGGATTACTGTTATGATCTGCTACAAGCACAAAGGAAAGATGGGAATTCTGTCCCTACAATAGAACAAAAGCTGGATCCCTACGATGAAACGGGAAACCTGATCCTGCGACCAGACCCGCAAAAGTCCTCAGCTAGTCTGAGAAGACCTATAGTTGCGAGGAAGAAATCCTACAAGATTAGGGACTGGTAGAAAAGGTGGACACCTCCTAACAGAAATTGTAGCGGGGTATAATTAAACAGAAACAATTACTTGAGATCCTAAGATCAAGCAAAACTGACTGAGAAAGGCACCTAAGCACCCGGCTAGCTTAAGAGAAAGATAATAAAATGAAGTCCGCAAAACCAAAAGGGGCAGAGCCAGACTAAATAGGGAAAAAGGTCATTGACCAGCAAACTGAAACCAAGTCTAACAAAGGGTTCTAACGCGAGGGCACGGAACCGAACCGCGGTGTACGAGGGTGCACGGTAGCTGTGCCACGCGTGTACGAGGTTTACGGAGCTGGTCGCGCCGTGCGTGAAAGAGGTTTACGAAGCGGAGCCGTGTGAACGAGGTGGATGTAGCAGTGCTGTGGGGTGTACGAAATGGACCCTGTTGTGTGAAGTGTACGGAGCTGAGCCGCTCAGCTCTGTACACACAGGCTCCGTGTTGAGCCGTGTGTGTACAGAGCGGAGCAAGCCATTGTGTTATGGAGTGGAGCCTTGTGTGTATGTAGCGGAGCCACGTGTGTACGGATGTACAGAGCAGAACTGCGTGTGTACGAGGTGTAGCTGCAAAGCCGCATGTGTACAAGGTGTACGGAGTGGAGCCTTGGTATACGAGTGGAGCCTGTGTGTGCGAGGTGGATGGAGGCGGAGCCGTGTGTGTAAGAGGCATACCCAAAGCGGAACCGTGTGTGTGTATGAGGTGTGCAGAGTCGTGCGTGTGCAAAGGGGTAGGTGGGGAGCATTCTACCTCCCAACCGTCCTGAATCTAGCGGACACTCCCGTTTTGGGAGTCTGTCCCGCTGTCCCGGCCGGGAGCTTTTCCCATTAACACAGGAATACATGCCAGAGCCCGAGGAGCACTTTAAAACTCGCACATGATGTTCCACCAGAAGTGACGTGCTGGAAGAAAGACCGGAAATGAGGTAATTTCAGGATGAAATTTTGACGGAACCATGGAGGCACTTAAATGTTCAACCACACCCTGTCCTCGCCTTTTGGGAACGGGATGTCGGCCCTGGAGCGGGTCATGATATTCCTCCTGGGGGCCAGGGGGCAATCAATGGGGGGCCGGGCTCAAGTACTTTTAAAATCTTTTTTTTTTTTCTCCTTGTTTCTTTTTCCTTTTTCTTCCTTTTTTCTTTTTTTCCCTCTTTCTTCATTCCCACTTTCTTTCTTTGCTTTTCTTTTTTCTCTCGTTCTTTTTCCCCCCTTTTTTTCTACTCGTTTTTTTTCCTTTTTCTATCTTCCGTTTCTTTCTTTTCTAATCCTTTTTTCTTTCCCCCCCTTTTTTTTTTTCCTTTGTTCTTTCCCCCCCCCTTTTTTTTCCTGTTCTTTTTTCTTTCTCTCCCTTTCCCCCCCTTTTTTTTCTTTTCTTCTTTCGTCTCCTGTTCTTTTTTCTTTTCTTTTCCCCTTTCTTCTCCTTTTTTTTCTTCCTCTCTTTTTTCTTCCTTCCCCA
>JARQOD010011015.1:0-25060 GCA_033576555.1 Oophaga sylvatica
GCGTACGCTAATTTGTACATGGACAGGTTTGAACGTGACCCATTTATCCGCATCCCCTATTCCAACAAACACGCCCTCACATGGCACTGTTATATTGACAATATTTTTTGTATCTGGCTTGGGGATCTTGATAGTCTTTCCATCTTCTTCAATGCCCTTAATAACATCAGACAAGAACTCAAATTCACACTCTCCCATAGCTGTGGACTGTCACTTTCTTGGATACTCAAATCTATAAAGACAACCTAGCAGATTGACTACTGACATTTACACTAAACCTACCGATTGTAATACCCTGCTTCATTACGACAGTTGCACCCTAAACCAACAAAAAATAGCTCCCACGATCACAATTCAAGACGGTAACCAGAATGTATCGATTTTTCTCAAAAAGGAGTCCGCTTACAAGAAATGTCTAATAAATTTCTATCCAGACACTATCCCCTGGATCTACTCACTACTGAGATGACAAAGGCTCTGACGGGCCCTGATAATACTAATGCTGTCCAACCACGTATTCCTTTTGTCCATGGACATCACCCCTCGATGCAGAGAGTACACAACTTGGTTCTGAAACACTGGCCCTTGCTAAACAAGGTTCAATAACCCCCCTGATGTGTCTGAGGAGACCCCGCAATATCGGGACCAGTTAGTCAGAGCGGACTTGAAATCAAACACTTCAACAGTCACCGCACTCTGACGGGTTCCAAAAGAACTGGCAACGTTTCCATGCCTAAAATTGCATGAGCTGTTTCAAACGTCATCAAGGCAGTGAGATCGTTCACCCACCGTACAGGGAAATCCTACCCCATCAAAGATTTTTTTCACTTGTGAAACAAACTTTGTCGTATACATGATCAAGTGTCCTTGTGGGTTACTGTACGTGGGTGAAACAACTCAAGCCATAAGAGATCGGATCTCTAGCACAAATCGACAATTAGATGTGCTAAAACATGGCTTCCCCTGCCTGCTCACTTCAAAGAAGCAAGACATAATGTGTCACAGCTCAGATTTCAAATTATTGAAAAGTACCAGACTACCCGAGGGGGTAATCACATCAAGCTCTTGAAACAACGTGAGACATTTTGGATTTACACCCTTGATACGCTACATCCGAAGGATCTCAACAGAGAAATCGACTGGTTAATATAAATATAATTTTTACATGACCAATAACGTGGTATATTCTCCTTTCCTAGGCCCATTGAATCCTCTCCCTTGTCCGTCTCTTGTCTGTTCTCCTCTTGGCGGTAAGATATTCCCAATTAAATCAAATTCCCCTTTATTTATTCCCTGTTTTTACAACTCATTCCCTCCATTATTTTTACAATGTTCCCCTTTAATTTTATTTTTTACAACGTTCCCCTTTAATTTCCCTCCCCTTTTTATTTTCCTCCATTTTTTTTCCCAGGTATTCCTTTGTATTTCTTTATTTTTTTCCTTTTTTTTTCCCCCTTTTTAGTTTGGACTCCTACCATTATTTACCTGTAATATATCTATATATAACTTTTGTACTTCACACGCGTTTATGTCCTGTATTAACATATGATTGCATCGTTGGTTTCATTATGCCGCCATATTATGTTACTGCTGTTTACGTGTGCCTTGTCACCAAACACACATACATTATACATCTACATTCTTTGGGCCTGCTCCAGTTAGGTATATATTCCTCCTCTTACTTCTAACAAGCGCCATTCTTCCCATTGCGCAAGCGCTCTTCCCTTATCATATAGTAAGGGCTGTTCTCCCACTGCGCAAGCGCTCGTTCCCCTTTGTTATGGTAGGCGTCCTATCATTTAACAAGCGCCATTCTCCCCACTGCGCAAGCGCTCGTTCCCCTTTTGTTACTGGGAGGCGTCCTATCATTTAACAAGCGCCGTTCTCCCCACTGCGCAAGCGCTTGTTCCCCTTTGTTACTGGAGGCGTCCTATCATTTAACAAGCGCGTTCTCCCCACTGCGCAAGCGCGGCTTTCTCCTGTTCACTGGGAGACGTTGTTGTGAATGTGTTAGAAATGAGTTCTGAGCAGAAGCTCCCTCTGGTGGTTGCAGACAGTGCTGAACCATTTAGTGAAGATTGGCAATCAGGAGTTACAGATGGTCCTATATAAGGGAGGTTCCCTCCCATCAGGGTTGCCGGTGATCAATTGTTTTTGTCTAACTGCTGTTGTTCCTGGTTCACTTGGAAGCCTGCTGAATCTTGCCTCTTCTCCTGCTCTCAGATAAGATATTTTTTTGCTTTTATTTTTGTTCTTGCTTTTTGCATTGTTTCCTGCACTCTTGTGGAGGTCAGCCAGGTCCCTCCTGGGGCTTGTGCTCCTCTCAGTTTATCTGAGCCTCTGTTATTTGTTCATTTGCCTTTTCCAGTTTTTTCAGTGGCTGCGGCTTAGTTTTGTTTACACCAGAGAACTAATTTAGGTGGTAGAGGTCGTGTGATCTCAGGTGTTTTTGTAATTAGTAGTGTTGGTACTTTTTAGGGTTTTTGGGATTGCAGTAAGTGTCCTTCCTATCCTTTTCTGTCTAGGAAGTTTGGGCCCCAACGTTTGCTCATACTATTTTCTGTCTGTGTCTGTATTTCCTCTTGTCTAACCGCCATTACATGTTTGGGGCTTCCTATGTTCTTTGGGATCTGCTCCGGGGCAGATAGTTTTCCTCTTTCTATCTTTAGGTGTAGTTAGCTTCTCAGGCTGTGACGAGGCGTCTAGGACCAACGTAGGTACGCTCCACGGCTGCCTTTAGTTGTGGTGGTTAGTCAGGGTACTGCAATCCAGTAGATTCCAACCTCTCTGGTGTATTGCGTTTTTGCCTGCTCTCCTCAGCTACCAAAACATAACAGTGTCACCGGCCAAACTGAAAATTTATGGTACTCACAGAAGGGAAAAATAGTGTGGAAAAGAAAAAAGATTGTCAGAGTTGTCAGATATTTTTTATTTTTTTTCCCTCTGTTTCTCTGAGTGCTGAGGAGGATTTTTTTTTTTCTCTCAATGGAGCTTGCACAGTTGTCTGGCCGTGTGGATCAGCTTGCCACTGAAGTTTGGAGTATTGCTATCTATCTTGCAGGGTTGCCTGTTGTGGAACCTAGGATTCCCATGCCAGATTTGTTTTTAGGGGATCGAGTAAATTTCTGAATTTCAATATAACTGTAAGTTGTTTTTGCCTTAAAACTAAGTCCTCAGGGAACCAGCGCAGCAGGTTCAAATTGTCATCTCTCTCCTGCGCGGCGATCCTAGGATTGGGCTTTTTCCCTGACACTTGGGGACCTGTTTTGAGTAATGTTGATGCATTTTTTCTGGCTCTGGGTTATTGTACGTGAACCTAATGTCACTGATCAAGCTGAAAAAACCTTGTTGGCATTAAATCAGGGGTTGAGGACGCTGAGTTATACTGTCCAGAAATTTCATAAGTGGCAGTCCTGACCAAATGGAATGATGATGCTTGGCAGCCCTTTTTCGGAAGGGTCTGTCAGAGAATGTAAAAGATGTTTATGGTGGGTTTCCCTGCTCCCTCTGGTCTCAATGATTCTATGTCATTAGCGATTCAATTGACAGAGTTTGCGGGAGCGTAGAGGTATGCGTGGAATAGTGTTGCCTTGTGAACCAGCTTCTGAACCCATGCAGTGTGATAGAGTGGCTTCTGGAGCACAGCGTCATGAGTTTCAAAAACGCAATGGTTTATGTTTCTACTGTGGTGAGCCTCTCATGCTATTTCAGTCTGCCTAAGCGGGAAGACGTTTTGCACGCTCAGTTGTCTTGGGTAGTGTTCAGACTAAATTTCTGTTGACTGTTACCCTGATTTGCCCCCTGTCCACATTTTCTGCTCAGGATTTTGTTGATTCGGGAGCAGCTATTAACCTGATGGATTTTGATTTTGCTAAACGTTGTGGGTTTCCCTTGATACCCCTACGGAAGTCTATTCCCTACTGGGGATTGATTCTACCCCTTTGGCTGAGAATAAACCCCAGTTCTCTACTCAGGTGATAATGAGGGTTGAACCTGATCATCAGGGAGAGTTGCAAATTTTTGGTGCTGTATAATCTGCATGACATTGTTGTACTGGGTTTCCCTTGGTTGCAGTCTCATAATCCTGTTTTGGATTGGAAATCTGTGTCTGTAACCAGTTGGGGCTGCCAATGTGTTAATGCCAACACTCCTGTTTTTTCTGCCTCTCCCCAGCTCAGGATGTTCCTGACTTTTTGACTGATTTTTCTGATGTGTTTTAGCGAAAGTAAATCTGCATCCTTGCCCCCTCATAGGAGCTATGACTGCGCTACTGAATTAGTGCCTGGTAGTAAATTCCCTAAAGGTCGCCTTTTTAACTTGTCTGTACCTGAACATGACGCTATGCGGTCTTATCAAGGAGTCATTGGAGAAGGGTCATATCAGACCATCCTCTTCACCCTTGGGTGCCGGTTTTTTCTTTGTGGCCAAAAAGGATGGTTCATTAAGGCCGTGTATTGATTATCGTCTCTTGAACAATATTACTGTGAAATATATATATCCGTTACCCTTGATTTCTGACCTGTTTTCCAGGGTGAAAAGTGCTACTTGGTTTACCAAGCTTGACCTCGAGGGGGCGTATAACCTTATTCGCATTAAGCACGGGGATGAATGGGAGACGGCATTCAATACCCCAGAGGGGCATTTTGAGTACCTAGTGATGCCCTTTGGGCTCACTAATGCTCCTTCTGTCTTCCAGTCCTTCATGAATGACATTTTTCAGGGATTTTGTGGATAAATTTCTGATTGTTTATTTGGATGATATCTTGATTTTTTCCAATGACTGGGACTCTCATGTGAAACATGTTCGGACTGTTGTTCCAGATTTTGAGAGAGAATGCTCTGTATGTGAAGGGATCAAAGTGTCTTTTTGGCGTACAGAGGATCTCATTTCTGGGATTCATTTTGTCCCCATCTGTTATTGAAATGGACCCGGTCAAGGTTCAGGCCATCTGTGATTGGGTCCAACCTACTTCATTAAAGGCTCTTCAGAGATTCTTGGGTTTTGCCAATTTTTATCGTAAATTTATTGGTAATTTCTCTGTTATTGTTAAACCATTGACTGATTTGACCAAAAAGGGTTCTGATGTGGTGAATTGGCCTCCTGAGGCAGTCTCTGCGTTTCAGGAACTTAAGCAGAGATTCACTTCTGCTCCTGTTCTACGGCAGCCTGATGTTTCTCTGCCATTTCAGTGTGGAGGTTGATGCCTCTGAAATTGGGGCAGGTGCCGTTTTGTCCCAAAGAGATCCAGAGACCTCTAAAAGTAACCCTTGTGCCTTTTTCTCTCGAAAATTTTCTCCAACTGAACGTAATTATGACGTGGGTAATACGGGAGTTATTGGCAATGAAGTGGGCTTTTGAAGAGTGGAGACATTGGCTGGAGGGAGCCAAACATCAGGTGGTGGTCCTCACGGACCATAAGAATCTGGTTTATCTGGAATCAGCCAAGCGACTTAATCCTAGACAGGCCAGGTGGGCCTTGTTTTTCACACGTTTTAATTTTGTGGTTTCCTTTATTCCTGGCACTAAGAATGTTAAGGCGGATGCCCTATCGAGGAGTTTCCTGCGGACTCTCCTGAGTTATCTGATCCTGCTGTTATTTTGAAAGAGGGTGTAGTTCTTTCCGCCATCTCGCCAATTTGAGACTGGCTCTGGAAGGGTGTCAGGAGGATAAACCCGAGCGCTGCCCTATTGGGAAATTGTTTGTCCCAGACCGGTGGAAAAAGAGTGTGATGTCTGAGATTCATTGTTCCGCTTTGGCCGGTCATCCCGGAATTTTTGGTACCAGAGACTTGGTCAGTCAGTCCTTTTGGTGGCCTACTTTGTCTCGTGACGTCAGGGAATTTGTGCAGTCCTGCGGGACTTGCTCTCACTCCAAGCCTTGCTCTCGCTCTAGTGGTTTGTTGATGCCATTGCCTGTGCCCAAGAGACCATGGACCCATATCTCTATGGATTTTCATTTCCGACCTCCCTGTTTCTCAGAGAATGACCATTATTTGGGTGATTTGTGATAGGTTTTCCAAAATGATACATCTTGTGCCATTACCTAAGTTGCCTTCCTCTTCTGAATTGGTGCCTTTGTTCCTTCAGCACGTGGTTCGGTTACACGGCATTCCTGAGAACATTGTGTGTGATAGAGGAGTCCAGTTTGTTTCCAGATTTTGGAGGACTTTTTGTTCTAAACTTGGTGTTCAATTGTCTTTCTCCTCGGCTTTTCATCCTCAGACCAATGGACAAACTGAGAGAACAAACCAGACATTGGAGACTTATCTGAGATGCTTTGTGTCTGCTGATCAGGATGACTGGGTCTCTTTTTTGCCTTTGGCTGAGTTTGCTCTTAATAATAGGGCTAGCTCTGCCACTTTGATGTCTCCATTTTTCTGCAATTTTGGGTTTTACCCTCGATTTTCTTCGGGACAGACGGAGGCTTCTGTCTGTCCAGGTGTTGACTCTGTTTGTGGAGCGTATGCAGCAGATTTGGGACCAGGTAGTGGAGAGGTTGTCCCTCTCTCAGGAAAGGGCCCAGCGGTTTGCCAACCGGCATAGGACTGATGGTCTTCGGTTTGAAGTGGGGGACTTGGTCTGGTTGTCCTCAAGAAATATCCCTATGAGAGTTGCATCTCCTAAGTTAAAGCCTAGATTCATTGGACCTTATAAGATCATGGAGATTCTTAATCCTATTTCCTTTCGTTTACTTCTTCCAGGGACATTTAAGATCCATAACGTGTTCCACAAGTCCTTATTGAAGAGGTTTGTCGAGCCAGTGGTTCCTATGGCTGCGCCTCCTGACCCTGTTTTGGTTGAGGGCAATCTGGAGTATGTGGTTGAGAAAATATTGGATTCTCGTTTTTCTAGACGGAATCTCCAGTATTTGGTTAAGTGGAGAGGTTATGGTCAGGAGGACAATTCTTGGGTGTTTGCTTCGGACATCCATGCTAGGAGACTGATCCGTGCGTATCACAGAGCTCATCCTGACCGACCTGGTTGCCCAAGTGAGGGTTCGGTGACCCCTTCTCAAGGGGGGGGGTACTGTTGTGAATGTGTTAGAAATGAGTTCTGAGCAGAAGCTCCCTCTGGTGGTTGCAGACAGTGCTGAACCATTTAGTGAAGATTGGCAATCAGGAGTTACAGACTGGTCCTATATAAGGGAGGTTCCCTCCCATCAGGGTTGCCGGTGATCAATTGTTCTTGTTTAACTGCTGTTGTTCCTGGTTCACTTGGAAGCCTGCTGAATCTTGCCTCTTCTCCTGCTCTCAGATAAGATATTTTTTGCTTTTATTTTTGTGCTTGCTTTTTGCATTGTTTCCTGCACTCTTGTGGAGGTCAGCCAGGTCCCCTCCTGGGGCTTGTGCTCCTCTCAGTTTATCTGAGCCTCTGTTATTTGTTCATTTGCCTTTTCCAGTTTTTTCAGTGGCTGCGGCTTAGTTTTGTTACACCAGAGAACTAATTTAGGTGGTAGAGGTCGTGTGATCTCAGGTGTTTTTGTAATTAGTAGTGTTGGTACTTTTTAGGGTTTTTTAGGATTGCAGTAAGTGTCCTTCCTATCCTTTTCAGTCTAGGAAGTTTGGGCCCCAATGTTTGCTCATACTATTTTCTGTCTGTGTCTGTATTTCCTCTTGTCTAACCGCCATTACATGTTTGGGGGCTTCCTATGTTCTTTGGGGTTCTGCTCCGGGGCAGATAGTTTTCCTCTTTCTATCTTTAGGTGTAGTTAGCTTCTCAGGCTGTGACGAGGCGTCTAGGACCAACGTACAACGTAGGTACGCTCCACGGCTGCCTTTAGTTGAGGTGGTTAGTCAGGGTACTGCAATCCAGTAGATTCCAACCTCTCTGGTGTATTGCCGTTTTTGCCTGCTCTCCTCAGCTAGCAAAACATAACAGAGACGTCTCTGACGCCTCAAAT
The DNA here is from genome assembly GCA_033576555.1 of Oophaga sylvatica. NCBI lineage: Eukaryota > Metazoa > Chordata > Amphibia > Anura > Dendrobatidae > Oophaga > Oophaga sylvatica. Next base: position 7,902 of record JARQOD010011015.1, read on the forward strand.
CACATGACTCTGTGAGCGGCCGACGTCACTTCCGGTCACGCGGCCTAACAGCGGTTCCCTCATAAACCCGGCGTTCCACTGCCGGTTACACACCGCCAGGACACTGCTGTGTCTGCGCTCTACCCTGCGCCGCCAATGACTGTAAGTAACCTCCTTTTGGACACTTAAACCCTCCTGCTCTACTGGACAGCATGACAACTACATGCTGGTGCCCACACTGTTTGCCATTCTGACCCCTGTACTATTTTTTATCTTGCAAAGCCTTTAGGGTCCATCTGAATCATGCCTGCCCTTTTACCTGGGACACATTAGGATTCCCCCTGACCATACTGGCATATATATGTAAATATTTTTCTCAATATTTCTCTAAATATTTTTCTGATATGTAAATATTTTTATAAATATTTTTCTGATATGTAAATTTTTTCCTGCTATGCTCCTACTGAACATATATAATCTGGGGACATTCTCCTAACCATATCCTGTTTCACCCTTATCTCTAGGTCTCTCTTATGAATTCTAGTATACCAAACCGGGTCTTTAGACTCTTCCTATTGAAAGGGTATGATGTTGTCAGCTAATACTGTATGTTCTTGCATGTATTAAATCACCTACACGATCTCTTAGAAATTATTGATGTTCCTTATGGTACATGAATAAGCACTTATACCATAAATCTAGGATATTTTTCTTTTTGTATATTTTGTATATTTTCTGCACTTCCACTTATGTATATATTGTTTATTGTTTTTTCAGCTACCAATTTTTGATAAAGGCCATACATGGCCGAAACGTCAAACAAACAGTCGTCGCATCAATTTCAATAAAATTTGTTCACTATTTGCACAACTGAAAAATTACGTGTGCAGTGATTTTTTTTCTTGATTGAGGTCACCATAGTTGGCAGACCTGAAGGCCACAGGATGCCATGGCAACTGCTTGCCATGATAGGGTTAATAGGCTTAAAGAGGGCGTCCCATCCCTCAAGTAACCATCTAGATACACCTGTCACTATTGAGAGTGGTATCTAAGGGGTTAAATGGAGCAAATACCGATCATGGGCATTGTAGTAGGGCGTCAGCCATGATATACAGCTGCCACCCGCTGATATTGCAGATTCTGCTTGTAAGCTGGATACGTTATCGCACCTTACATGTATGGCAGTTTGTGGGAAATTATCTCCATGTACGGTGGTTGTCAAGAAGGGATAAAAAATATCACCTTCTCCATATTCATTTATCACCAGCGTGGGAAAGAGGGATCCTCCATTCCAATACACCTTGCCACTGGCGGACAAAGTCAGAAAAGGGCCCCTGTGCAAGAACAATACATGGACCTTTTGCAGCCCAAGATCTCCTAAAAATGCAAAATTGCACCTGGTTTGGAGGTATAAATGGGCCCCCTCACCTCTTGGGCCCCTATGCGGCTGCCCAGGTTGCACCAATGATATGTCCGCCCCTGCACCGTGCTCCAGCATGATGTCATTACAGAGCGCTGGCGCTCTTCTACTTTGACCTACTCTATGCCGTCCTAAAGATGTTCCGGGCAGAAGTGTAACTACAATCCTCTGGGCCCAGTGTGAAATTTGGACCTGGCCACCACCAGCATGGTGGTCAGATGAAGGAGTCCATGTAAGGGTGAGTTTCCACGGTCAGGATACGCTGTGTGTTTGGCGCTGTGCGCTGGCGCAGCGCCAAACACGCAGCGTCCAGATGTTACAGCATAGTGGAGGGGATTTCAAGAAATCCCGTCTCCACTATGCGTAACAATACGCAGGTGGCAAACCTGCGTAAACGGACATGCGGCGCGTCTTTTTAGACCGCAGCATGTCCTCGCGTATTGCGGCGACGGTGCGTCGCCGCAACAGAATTAACACAGGGCTATGTAGCCCTGCGCTCTTTCCGGAGGTGTTCCGGAGGTGTCCTGAACACCTCCGGAAAGAGCGCGCGTCATAAAGGGGGCGGGGCTTAGACGGAGCGGAATTTCCGCTCCGTCCAAAGCGCTGTGGTTCCGGACCGTGGAACCACAGCCTAATGGTCGAGATCTTGTAAATATCTATTTTTCCCCCCTCCCTTTAAAAAAAAGAAAAGAAAAAAAAAGTATATAGATAAATTATATATAAATCTTATAGAAAACAATAAGATCATCAAGTAATCCTTCTAAGGCCGGGGTCACACTGGTGTATGGCATCGGATGCGAGATGCTAATGACCCTCAGCTCCTGCTCTGCTGCGTGCGGGAGCCGAGTGTCCTGCTACTGTGCTCCGAGCCTCTCGCACAGAGCGGATCGGAGCACAGCTGCGGAGGAGGCAGAAAAACTAATTTCTCTATCTCCTCCATTGCTGGCGACAGCGTATATCGCACAGCACTCGGATGATATCTGAGTGATGTGCGTTGTCTCACTCTCATCCACAGGCTTATATGGGTGCGAGTGCGCAGAGACTCGGCAGAGTGTTGGTGACAATTGTAGCATGCTGCGGCTTCACTCGCACGTAGAATACGGCCAAGAAAAAAAAACGGTGATGGGAGCTGCCCCATAGATTAATACTAGTCCGAGTGCTATGCAACGTTTTATCTCATCGCACTCGTCCGTATTCATCGCTAGTGTGACTCCGGCCTAAATAGGAGTCACACAGTTTTCAAATAACAAGAGTCCATCTAATCATTTCTATAGCCCCCTCTGCACTTTCTCCCATCACTTTACACTGTGCCTGATGAAACTGCACACATCCATTATAGACATTTAGGCTTTCAGTTCATAATGGCAGGAGAAGTGCATGATGGTCATGAGGCAAGCTCCAACACCAATAATGCTGGCAGAATGCTGATGAATTTTAACCAGTCACCCTGTGAATGGCAAGTCACACAGCACGAGAATTGAGACTGATTAGATTGGTATGTGCTGCAAAATCAGTTATAACTTTTGGGAATGAGAGCAACAAGACTATGCTTTTCTACGTTTTGCGTAAAAGGACCCATACTCATGTCCATGGTCTCCTTCTCTCCACCTCTCAATGAGTTCAGTGACTTGACGACAATAGTTATTGAAATCTTATGAAAAAAAAAGGATTTTGATTGAACAATTGCATTAGCTGAGTATTACAATCAAGATGGTGGTGCTATCACGGGTGATCGATAAAACTTGAATTACTTTTTTCTCCCTTGTCATCCTTCTGAAGTCCATATATACTGTAATCCATTTTATTTACTCAGCAGCTATTAAAAATTCACTAGAGCATGTAAAATTTCCCTGTTACAGAATTGCAATGTTTCCGGAAAAATCGGATGTTAAAAAGTGGCTCCGTATTGCATCACTTTTTTTTGGTGCATCCATAGACTGGAATGGGCAAGTTTCATCCAATTTATGAAAGAAACTAGTGCGCGCTGCTATATATTTCACACAAAGATTGGGTTAGTAAAAAGAAAAAAGAAAACACTCATCAGCACTGCCTCATTGAATAACACTGGTCCTAGTGCTGTCCGTGTGTGACCCGGTGTTAATGGACCAAAAATATGGTGTCGATGAGCCAATAACATGAATGAAGAATACCACCACCACCAACACCACAATCATTTTTTTTTTGTTCAGTTTTCCATGACTATCTATATTTTTCAACAGTTTTCACATCGGATCGCAGATGTCAATGTTATTTTATTCAACTTCTTATCACTTACATGCCAATATTAGGAAGGTTAACATGAAAAACCTGATTTTGAAAATAGGTAAAGGAGAATCTAGTCTCCAACATCTGCTGTCCAGAACCTGAACCCTAACAAATAAATATTGCAAATGTTTGAGCACATTTTGGGAAGCGTTAATCCGTAAATGTTTTTTCCCTTTAAGAAAAGAACATACAGTATTATCATATGACCAAAATAACAAGCAAATGACATGGTGATGAAATTGCCGTATCCGTATCGTGGATGTAAAAATCAACAAATGTTCATTTTGTAAATGGAGCCTAATGTAAGGTTGTCTGGCGGCACTTATGGTGACAGTCTGAAAGTACTTATGGTGATGAACCCTAAATGGATTAGATCGTCACGGGCTCTGATGAGCGTTTACACTACTGTTAAATATAACAACTGCAATGTAGTCAAAATGAATGAGATGCAGAACAATACATCCGGGACAGAAAATGCGTCAATGATACAGTATAAGGGTGGGGGCACACTTTTTGGGTCAGAATTTGTAATCTACTGTATTGTAAAATATTTTACAATTAACCGATGTGTCCTTCGTTCTCTTTTGTATTAATCATTTCTCCTCAGGATTAGAGATGAGCGAAATTGTTCGGAAATCATTTGCCAATCTCTAATTCGGCACGAACGTAGCTCATTCGGAGTCGTGTTCAGATTCCCGAGTTCACTAAGAGCTCTTTCAGACGTCAGTGTTTCCAGCAGCAGCATTTGCGCAAAACTTCCAGCACACATGTATACTGATAACACAGGGATGACATCCCTGTGTCATCAGTGTGACACCTACTGGCACCTGGGAATCAGTGGTACTTTTGGTGCTGTTCTCGGGTGCTGATGTGAAGACAGCTCACATTACTGTCCCCTGCTCGCTCTGAGATCAGCACTAGCAGGGGACAGTGTTTAGATTTGTATTCAACTGTTAACAGTGATAGCAAGCGGTGGCTGATGCGCTATAAAGAAGTAAATTTAAAAAATGATGTGCGATTCCCTTGTATTTTTAATAACCAGCCAGGCAAAACTGACAGCTGGGGGCAGCAACCCTCAGCTGTCAGCTTTAGCAAGGTTTGTTATCAACAATAGAGGGGTCCCCACGCTGCATGTTTAAAATTGTTTAAGTAAATAATTAAAAATATGGCGTTGGGCCTCACCAATTTTTTGACAACCAGCCAAGCTAATGCAGACAGCTGGGAGCTGGTAACATTTTAGTGTTCGCCAAACCGAACGTCAAAAAGCTCATTCATCTCTACTCAGGATTTGCGTGATGACTATTAAAAATCAGGAAACAACTAGAACAAGAGATCGGAGGTCTCCCTGACTAATTCTTTAGCTTTCACAGTCTTTATTGATGTCGTCATCTATTGGGTTAAGCTGCTAGGATCCGAATTATTGCTGGTCACGGCAGCTTCCCACGAGTGCAGCTTTTGAGAACGCTCCATACATGAGTATATCACCAATGATGGATACATCGGTCACCGGTCGATAAATGATTGTTCCTAGTGATGAGTGAACGTGCTCGCCACGGTACTCGGTGTACTCGGCAAGCATCGAGCATTTCCGGGATTACTCAGCGGGAACTCGGGTCTCCACCCAGCTTTTTTGGCAGACTTTACAGACCCAATCACAATGCAGGGATTGTCTGCCAGGCAATGAAACGCCGCAGCCATCCTTGCTGTGGTCATGCAGTGATTGGCTGGCTGCACAGCATCATCAGGGGTATAAGAGACCAGACGCCGCCCTGCTCGCCGCATTCGGCTCCGGATTGAGATAGTGTAGGGAGGGCCGCTGCCGATATAGGGTCAGAATTGGGGATTTATTAGTTAGTGTGGGGTCTACCATCCTAATCTACTCAAATCCAGATAAACCAACAGTCCTTCTAAGGACTATTTCGGAGTATATAGGTTCCAGTGTTAGGTAGGCAGGGTAGTGTACGTCACTCTATACACATCAATGCAAGGCCTGCAGGCACTGTATGTGTGTATATAGATCATTGCATACATCAAGAGGGTCCATTCCCTTCCTGTGTTCTGGTGTTGCTGCTGCTGCTACCTGTAGGATATATTGGCCATATATAACTAGCCCCAGGAGTAATTGGAATACAGGTCACACATTTTTTGGTGTGGTATCTCCGTGCCAGCTCATATCTGTGCGTGCTCAAAGTTTGGCCAGTTTATGGCAGTTTTCTTTTTTTTGGCCTGGGTGTCACTGTACTTATATACAACAGTATTTTGCAAAAAAATAAAAAAAATACAGGCCACACATTTGTCGTAGTGGTATCTCCGTGGCAGCTCATATCTGTGTGTGTAACAGCATGTCCCTCTCCCGGCCTGTCTCCCTGGACTGCAATGTAATCAGGCCTGAGTCAACAACCAGTGGGTGGAGTCTGTCTTTTGTTCTCCTCAGGATATGACTTATCGAATACAAGCTTGTAGCTCTGGAAACTTCTTAAGTTATCCACATAGTCAAAAGTAGGTGGGAGCCCTTCCCCATGGAGGGGTGGATCCCAGGACATAGAACAATAGACACATGTTTGGCCCAGGCAGTTGGGTGTTGACAAGCAAGGGTCTAGGACCTTAGGCTGAGGCGAGATACTGTTGCCCGTGTGTGGAGCGTTAAAAGCTGCCACGTGGAATGATGTTATGTCCCTCATCTGTTGGATCCATTGAACTCATCCTGGGATTAGTTTGTCTTTTCCCTGGTGTCGGATTACCTGGTGGCGCCCCCGACACTGTTTCCTTCTTGGTGTGGACTCATAGTGGACCCTAAGAGACGCTATTGACATTTTATGTTCTGTGCTCCCTGTCTCAATAAATCTCGTTGGATTGATCTTCGGCCTGGTGTCCCTTCATGCTCTGTCGCACACACCGTCACAGTGTGTGTTCAAAGTTTGGCCAGTTTAGGGCAGTTTTCTTTTTTTTGTCCTGGGTGTCACAGTACTGATATACAGCACTAGTTAGGCTAAAAAAAAAAAAAAAGGGCACATATTTGTCATAGTGGTATCGCCGTGCCAGCTGATATCTGTGCGTGCTCAAAGTTTTGGCCAGTTTAGACCGGTTTTCTTTTTTAGTCATTGCTGTCACAGTACTTATATACAGCACTATGTTGCATTATTTTAAAAAACAGGCCACATTTTACAGTTGGGTGTATCTGACACACCTCATACATCCATGTGCCAAAAACTGAGGCATTTGAGGCCTAAATTCCCTTTTTTGGGCAGTCTGTCACTCTTGTTATATCCAGCACCCTTTTGCATCCACCAAAAAAACAAACAAAACATATTTTGCAGTGGGGTCTATCTCAAACACGCCTCATACATCCGTGTGCCAAAAATTGAGGCATTTTAGGTCTAAATTCCCTTTTTTGGGGCAGTCTGTCACTCTCGTTATATCCAGCACTCTTTTGCATCCACAAAAAAAAATGTTTACAGTGGGGTAGGTCGGTAAAAAGATTTGTGTTTCAAGTTGTTATGCAGCTTCATGACTGTGTTAAATACTCCAACTACTACCACCATCATCATCTTCAGCCTAGAGGCAGTCACTGCGCAGATAGAAAGTCTGAGCAGCAGAGGGTGAACGCTTAGGTGGGGTTGTACTCTGTACTGTACTCTGTCTCTGTATTACGAAGGTTAAATCTTCTTGATGAAATCATGCCTGGAAAAGCCATAGCAAGATAACGTTGAAGATCACGGGGACAGGACTCGCAACTACTGAAGCCTGGTGTTCCTCGGCATGATTCTGACAAGCCCTCACCTACTAATACTGAACTGGTTGGACGCTGACATTTAAAAGGAGCTCATGCATTTTCTATAACTAAAGCTAGAGATTTTGACATTTTGGATGCATTTCCAGAGATGTCAATTGGAGAGTGTGGTGGTCGCAGATGTGACTTCTACACCACCACACGAGCTGCCGCCTCTCCACCACCCGAGGTGCCTTACCCACCACCTTTTGTCTCTTTCCCATTCTCCCGCAGAATGAAAGTCGGCAAGGACAAGGTCCTTCCTGTTAGGATTTTGGTAGCCGAGGAGGGCAGGAGCAAAAACAGCCAAGGCAGTAAAACCCCAGAGAGGTGGGAACTAATGGGTTGCAGACCCCTAAACTAACCGCACAACTAGAAGCAGCCGTGGGACGTACCTACGGTGACCTAGAAGCCTCGACACTGCCGGAGAGTTAGCTAAGCCTAAAGATAGAAAGAGGAAAGCTAACTACCCCAAAGTAGTGCCCCAAAGGAATAGGTAGCCCCCACACATATAATGGCGGTTTGACAAGATGAAGTACAAACACAGGCAGAAAATATAGTAAGCAAACTCTGGGGCCAAAAACTGTCTAGATAGGACAGGACAGGAAAGAATACTGTCTGCAACCCAGCAAAACCCTAGGAAAAATTCCAACACTTCTGATTCCAAAAAATGCTGAGACCACACGATCTCGCCCCCGCTAAATCAGATCTCTGGTGTGAACAAGCAGCTACCCAGCAGCCACTGAAATAGCAAGGACAGAGCAAATGAACAAAAATCAATGAGAAACAGAGACCACCACAGCCCCAGCAGGAGGACCCGGCTGACCTCACTCAGAAGGGCAGCAAAAACAAAGAAAAGCAAAACCACAGAAGCAAGCAGAAAATAACTTATCTAAATGTTTGCAGGAGACAGCAGAAAACCAGCTGACTTCCAAACTGGACCAGGAAGAGAAACTAATCACCGGCGAGGCACATGGAAAGTTACTCCCTTAAATCCCCCAGTCATGACTCCCAGATTGCCAATCGTCAGCAGCTGAAAGGTCTCTGTCAGTCAAGACTGGTTCATTAACCCCTTCAAGACCCAGCCTATTTTGACCTCAAAGACCTTGCCATTTTTTGCAATTCTGACCAGTGTCCCTTTATGAGGTAATAACTCAGGAACGCTTCAACGGATCCTAGCGATTCTGAGATTGTTTTTTCGTGACATATTGGGCTTCATGTTAGTGGTAAATTTAGGTCGATAATTTTTGCGTTTATTTGTGAAAAAAATGGAAATTTGGCGAAAATTCTGAAAATTTTGTAATTTTCAAATTTTTAATTTTTATTCTGTTTAAACCAGAGAGTTATGTGGCACAAAATAGTTAATAAATAACATTTCCCACATGTCTACTTTACATCAGCACAATTTTGGGAACAACATTTTTTTTTTGTTAGGAAGTTATAAGGGTTTAAAAGTTGACCAGCGATTTTCATTTTTACAGCAAAATTTACAAAACCATTTTTTTTAGGGACCACCTCACATTTGAAGTCACTTTGAGGGGTCTATATGGCAGAAAATACCCAAAAGTGACACCTTTATAAAAACTGCACCCCTCAAGCTACTCAAAACTACATTCAAGAAGATTATTAACCCTTCAGGTGCGACACAGGAACTAAAGCAACGTGGAAGGGAAAAAATGGACATTTTAATTTTTCCAACAAAAATTTTCTTTTAGCATCAATTTTTTCATTTTTACATGGGCATCAGGATAAAATGGATCCTAAAATTTGTTGGGCAATTTCTCCTGAGTACACAGATACCTCATATGTGGTCATAAACCACTGTATGGGCGCACGGCAGGGCTCAGAAGGGAAGGAGCGCCATTTGACTTTTTGAATGGAAAATATGCTGGAATATTTAGAGGTTGCCATGTCGCATTTGGAGAGTTCCTGTGTGCTTAAACATTGGAGCTCCCCCACAAGTGACCCCATTTTGGAAACTAGACCCCCTAAGGAACTTATCTAGATGCATAGTGATCACTTTGAACCCCAGGTGCTTCACAAATTGATCTGTAAAAAAAAGAAAGTACTTTTTTTTCACAAAAATGTTCTTTTAGCCTCAGTTTTTTCATTTTCACATGGGCAACAGTAAAAAAATTGGTTTCCCAAAAATTTTTTGGGCAATTTCCCTGAGAAACACAGATCCCTCATTTTGGGGGCAAAAAAACTGTTTGGGCGCCGGCGGGGTCAGAAGGGAAGGAGCCCCATTTACTTTTTGAAGGGAAAAAAATTTTTCGGAATTTTTTCCCTTTTCCCATGTCTTTTTTGGGGACCCCCGGGGTGTCCCAAAAAATTGGGCTCCCCCAAAGTCCCCTTTTTGGGGAAAAAAAGACCCCAAAGGAAATTTTTTAGATGCATGTGGCATTTTAAACCCCCCCGGGTGTTCACAAAATTTTCCCAAAAAAAAAAAAACTTTTTTTTTCCCAAAAAAATTTTTTTTTTACCCCTTTTTTTTTTTTTTTTAAAAGGGGAACGGGGAAAATTGGACCCAAAATTTTTTGGGGAAATTTCCCCTGAGACGCTAGTACCCCTTTGGGGGGGGGCCCATGTTGGGCACAGTAGGGTTGGGGGGAAAATGTAGTGAGTTTGAAATCCCGATTTGATGGAAAGGGGTCGGGGGGATTTTTATTTTGGGGCAGGCCCCTGATGTCCCAAAAAAGGGGGAAAATCCCCACAAGTGCCCCCAAATTTTGGAAACCCCCCCGCAAAAAACTTATCTAGATGTGGGGTATTTTTTTGGCCCCCCCAAGGGCTACACGTTTTTTAAAAACCCCGGGGGATGAAAATAAAAAAATCTTTTTTTTTCCCCAAAAATCGGGAAATTTTTTAGTCCCAATTTTTTTATTTCCCAAGGGAAAACATGGAAATTCCCCCCAAAAGTTTTTTTTAAACCCCAAAAAATTTTGGGCCCCGGGGGGTGGGGGGCCTTTTAAATTTTTCCCTTTTTTAATTTGGTGGGAGAAAACTCCCCTTTGGAAAAAAGGGAAAACCGCCCCGGGGGCCTGGGTTTTTTTTGAACCCCCAAACCCCCCCCCCCCCCCCCCCAAAAAAAACCCCCCCCCCCCCAAAACCCCCCCCCCCCCCCCCCCCCCCCCAACCCCCCCCCCCCCCAAAAAAAAAAAAACCCCCCCCCCCGAGTAGCTGATCCCCCCTATTGGGGATAAACCATGTTTGGGAAACCCTCGGGCTTGGAAAAAAGGGGGGCATGTTTTTTTTTTTAACGCAAAATTTGGGAATCAATGGTGGCTCCATGGCGTAGGGAAAACCCCCCTGATTCCCCAATTTTGGGAAACCCCCCAATTCTAACTCCAACCCAAACCCCCCAAAACACCCCAAACCCCCAAAAAACCCAACCCCCTCACACCCCCAAACCCCCAAAAAAAACCCCTAATCAAAACCCCCAAACCCCAAAACCCCCCCCAAACCCCCCCCCCCAAAATTAACCATAAACCTAATACAACCCTTTAAAAACCCCAAATTTTCCCAACCCCCAATTTCCCCAAACCCAACCCAAATTTCCCAAACCCCCCCCCAAAAAAAAAATTTAACCCCTAAACCAAAATTTTAACCCCTTTAACCCCCCAAAGCAAAACCCAACCCTAGTTCAAACCCCTAAGGCTGGGTTATATTGCGTTTTACCAGCCCGTTCAAAGTGCGGTGGGGCCCGGTTTGGGAGGTAAGCATAAAACCCTCCGCGTTTTTCTTACCCCCTAGCGCAGGAATCAGCCCAAAATTTACCCCGGCCCAGCAAAATCCGCCGCGGATTGCAGCGAATCAAACAGCGAAATCCCCCGGGATCAGCAGCGAAATCAGCCGCGGATCAAGCGAAATCAGCCCCGGATCAGTGCGAAATCAGCCCCGGATCAGAGCGAAAACCGCTGCGGATCCGCAGCGAATCAGAGCAAAATCATCATGGATCAGAGCGAAAAACCCCGTGGTTCAGCAGAAAACGCCCGGATTTTCCCCAGCGAATCAGCAGCGAAATCCGCCGCGGATCACAGAGAAATCCCCGCGGATCAGCAGCGAAATCCCCCGGGGCCCCAGCGAAATCAGCCGCGGTCGCAGCGAAATCCGTGGGGGTCCCGCAGCGGATCAAGCAAAAACCGCCGCGGTTTAGCAGCAAAAACGCGGGATCAAAAGGGGAAATCGCCGCGGGGTCAGCCCGCGAAATTTAGCCCCGGGTCAGCCAAAAACAGACGGGATCAGCACGAAATCGGGCGGGTCGTAGCGAAATCACCCCCGGGTAGCAGCGAAATAGCCGCGGATCGCAGCAAAAACCCTGCGAATCTGCAGGGGAATCAGCAGCAAAAAAAAGCCGGGACCGCAGGAATCAGCAGAAAAATTTTACCCCCGGGGGTCCGCAGCGAATCAGCGAAAAAACAGTCGTGGATCAGCAGCGAAATCCGCCGCGGTCCGCAGCGAAATCCGCAGCGGATCCCGCAGCCCAAATCCGCAGCGGTTAGAGCAAATCCGCCCCGGGAAACCGCCGGGGAAACCCCCGGGGGTTTTAGCAGCAAAAAACCCCCGGGTCAGCACAAAATCCCCTTGGATTCGCAGCGAAATCATTTTGCGGTCTGCCCCAAATCCCCCGGGACCCCCAGCGAAATCCCTGGGATCAGCAGCAAATCAGGGGGACAGCACAAAAAACAAGGGGAAAAACGGGGGAAAACAGCCGCGGATCACAGCAAAAACCCCCCAGTCTGCAGTAAAAAACCCCCGCGGATGCAGCGAAATCCCCCCCACGTTGCGGTTTTTTCTGCGGGCCCCCCGGCGTTTTTTTTGGGATCCCCGGGGATTTCGCTGCTGTCCGCGGTAAACGCTGCCATTTCCCCGGGTTTTCCCCCTGCTGATCCGCCCGGATCAGCAGCGAAATCCGCCCCGGACCCGCAGCAAAATCGCCGCCATCCCAGCAAAACCCCAAAAGGGGTGCACGGGGCCCCAATGGGAAAAAAAAAAAAAAAAAAAAATTTTTTTTTTTTTTATTTTTCCCCCCTATTTTAAAAAAGGGGGGGGGGGGCAAAATTTTTTTTTTTTATTTTGACACTGTGACTTTTTTACAGTGATAAAATAAAATTTTTTTGGGCACTGGGGGGGCACTGCGCAAACGCCCGGCCCCCGGGGGGGGGCCCGCGCGCCCCCCTTTTTTCCCAAAATGGGGGCGCCCATGAAGAGGCCCCCGGGGGGACCCCGGGCCCCGCCGGGGACATCGGTGGTCGGGAGAGGGGGGTAGGGTGGTCGGAAGGGGGGGGGGGGGGATGGGAAAGGTGGGGGCCCCGAGAAAAGGGGGGAGGGGACCCGTTAGGGGCGGCGGTCCCCGACGCTCCCCATTTTTCGGTGGGGGGGGCCCGGGGTCGCCGCCGTGATCGGTGTGGGGGGGTCAGGTCTCGGTGTCCAGCCATGGCGGGTGTTTTTGGAAAGCAGGGCCAGGGGGGATTGTAATTTTTCCCCCAAAATTTTAAATTGGTAAAATTTTAAATTTGCTTGATTGGCTGTTTCATTTTTAAAACACCCAATCAGGCGTTTTTTGGCCCGGGGGGGGGTTAAGCCAACCCCCCTGTGGGAAGCACAAAGGGTCCTTTAAGGGGGGTTGGGGGTGCCCTTTGGTGACCCCTTTTCCCCCCCGGGGGGGAAACGCGACCCTTTCATGACGCAGGGTATGCTCATGGGTCGGTTTGGCCCCATTTTCATGAGCATACGCTGTGTCAAAGGTGGGGAAAGGGGGTTTTTAATTCAACAGCCCCCCGAGGGAGCCCCAACTCAGAATCCAGAAATTCACAACAATCCCCCCTCTGTAACAGTCTGTTTTTTAAATTTTTTTTTGGGGAAAAAGATATTTTTTTCCATGTATGAAACCCCCCGGTCATGTACAGCACCAAAATTTTAAAAAGCGAAATTTAAAAAAACTAAATAATAATAAAAATTTTGGGGGTGTTTTTTCCCTGGGGAAAAACCCTCAAACATGTTCACTGTGCCAAACTATGTAACTTGGTACTACCCCCCGTGGGTGTTGGCAAGGTCATGTTGACTACTTCCCCCCGGGGGTTTTGGGCCCCCAATCTCACCTCATTCAGCACGTTTAATTAAAGGAAAATCACGTGGTATTGCTGTAGCTGTTGTTTTTTAAAAAAAAAAATCTATAACATCAATGGGGGGTTAGCCGCCCGGGGAAAAGGAGAAATAGAAAAGATGACAATTGAAATTAGTTTCCTGTGGGGAAAAAAACACACTTCAACAATTTGCTTTAACCTTACAACATTATTTTCCCCAAAGGGGTTTTAAAGAAAAAGATGAATATTTGTGAACCAAATAGGAAAGAATTTTTAATCCCAAATGTGTAAAAAAATTAAAAACAAAAAGCTATCAGGGGGGAAATTTAAATTTTCCAAAAAAATTTTTTAAAAGATGGCCCTAGTGTCATCTTGTAAAATGATCCAGCCAAAAAAGCCCCTTAAAATTAAAACTGTTTTGGATGTAATGTACAATTTTCTCTAAAAAATTTGGGAAAGGGAATTTTTTTCCAAAGCTGCTTGCTTTAAAAAAACCGGGTTTTTGCCAATATGTACGGGTCGGACCCCCGGGGGGCTGTGGTTCCCTGTGCTCCCCCAAAGGCCCGGAACTGCCCAAGTCTGCGCCCCGTTCCCAGTGGAAAAAATGGGGAAACGGACAGGCCCCATTACACCAAAAGAGGGGTCGTTTTTTAGAAAAAGGAAACCCCGGGGGGGAAACTGAGGGAAAAAAAAGGAAAGCAGGAGTGAGTCCCCAGCTGTGACTGTGTGGCGAAAGGGGGGGAGTTCATATGAAACCGAAGCAACGCTGTGGCAAAATGCAGCAGAAGACCCAAAGGGGGATAGGGCCATTTTAAAAAGAAGGGGCAAGACATCAAAGTTTGTGGGTGAACAAGCGCGTTAGGAGGGGAGCACGTGCTTGCCCCTTTTTGCACCGGGCTGCAAAGGATGTCCCCTTGGCTTTCCCCCCCACTAAAAAAAAGGGACTCCCTTTTTCGAGGCGCCGTGTGAACAGTACCACCAAAAAGGGGGGGCGCCCGTGAGTACAGCGCCGTGCCCCGAAGAGAGCCCCGGGCCCTGCCACGTGTTTAGGTGGATAACCCCAAAAATTAAAGGACAGAGGAATGAGAGAGGTGTTGGTTGGTCAGGAACTTACTCCCCCGCATTTTCACAAACTTTCCATCCCCTTTTTAGAGTCAACCAGCCTCAGGGCCAGGGGAGGGGGCTGAGAAAACTCTCCCCGGGGAAATTTGCCGGCTCCACTGCCTCTGCGGATTGGGTTGGTCTTCTACCTGTAAATCCTTGATGGCCATCAAACTGTGAAACCCCGCTGCCAGCTTTTTTATTGGGGGGAATTTTTTTTTAAAAAATTCCACAAAAAAGGGCCCCCCGGGGCCCCCAACATTTTAGTCCACCTTTGCCTTGGAAAAGAGATATTTTTTTCCCGGTAGCAGGGTCTAAAAAAGGGCACCAATCAGTAGCCCGTCCCCCAAAATTTTGAGAAGTGAGGGTGAGGGAAAAAGGGAGGGGAAAAAAAAACTCAGCCAGCGTGCAAGACTGTAACAGTCAATATTTTCCCTGTCCCCCACCCAAAAAGGACTTTTGGGGATATGCAAAAAAATTAGGACTTTTATCAGTAAAAGGAGGACTTTATGCTGCCCCACAATAAGGCGTTTTTGTGTAACAAATTTTTTCCCTTTAATGTAAATTTTATAAGAAATTTGTCTCACTTGTAATTTCCTTTTTTTTTGTTCCTGTTTCCTGATGCAATGCTGAAATGACTGTGCAATTTTTCCCTTTTTCCTCATGTTGTAAGAGTAAAAAAAATTTTTATCCCTGAAGGCCCGCTCTGTGAAGGTTTTTTTACTGCCCAAAAAGGGGTGGATTCAGAAGCTGTGCAACAAGGCGACTGAAATGCTCTCCTCCCCTACCCCTTTTCCCGGCCTCCCCGACTTTCCACTAAACTCAGTAATAAATTTTTAAATTATTATTGTAAATACACCCTTTTAGTTTTTTTCTCTCCCCCTCATTGTAGATTTTAAATTGTCATACAGGATTTTTTTGGGGGGGGGTTTTAAATTTTTGTTATCTTTTTTTTCTTTGTGTAATTTTAAAACTGTCACGAGCAGGGGCATTTTATTTTGGTATAATTATTGGGATTATTGTTACTTAGAACTGTTGTTTTAAAAAGGTTTTTAAAATGTAAAAATGTTTGCCATTATAAATAACTAATAAATTAGTTAAAACAGAGAAGCAGGGGGGGGAAGTTAATGATGGGGATTTCCCCTCACCCTCGTTTTGGGGGCCCCCAAAGTTTTGGAGGATGGTTTCATTGTTGACTCCTTGTCCCCTTTCCCGAATCTTATGGTGAAGGGGTAAATGTTTTTCCAAAAAACCCTTTTTAAATTGGTAGACTAAATACCAAAGCCCTTTTCTGCTCAAAATCCTTTTCCCCAAAAATTTCAGTGTGAGTTCCAACGCCTGGGGACATCCACGCCAGTCGGGACCAAAGCCCGAAAAACGCTGGAAGCCAGAAAAGGCAGAAAAAGTGTAGCTGATTTTCCCCAAAAAGGGAAACCCTGGGTTTTTTTTTTTTCCCCAGCAGTTTGGGGAGCTCTGGCAGTTTTCAGAAAACATTGCCCCAAAGGGGGTTTAAACACATTTCCCCGGGATGGCACGTGTCTGGCTTGGCCCCCCCACAGAGCAGCCCCCCCAGGTTCCCCGCCTTTTTCACAAAAACCATCCCCGGCAGTGGGTTTAGCAGGTCGCCCAGATTCCCCGCTTTTTTCAGCTGTCCCAACTCTTCATCATGTGCATTTGTCACCTAAATATTAGCTTCAGCACAGCCTTTTTTCCGTTTAGAGGGAGGCTCAGTGTTTCCAGCCTGACTGAATGCTACTTTTGGAAAGGGGGTGAAGAGGAGGGGAAGGAGGAGGGGGTGCAGGGGCTGTAGGGTGTGGTGGCAACCCAGATTACGAGGCCCCAATACAGGGGTTGGGGGCATGCACCCCTACCAAGGTCGGAGTGGGTCCCGGCTTCCCTATGTTAAACCAGTGTGCCCCCAGTGACATGTAAGGGCCATGACCACAAGCACTTGTCCCCCCGGGTTTTTGGTAGTTTAAGTTGCCAAGTAACAGAATTTGGAGGGCCGGGGAATGTTGTGGGACACTGCCTGTGTAAGAGGGACAGCACACCCTGAAAAATGTCCGTTTGTTCGTGGCCCTTGGGGGGATCCCTTTACCTTTCCCCCTCTTTCAAGCTACTTTTCCCAAACCCTTTCCCCTTTTAGCCCCCTACAAATCAAAAAAAATTTTTGTTCCCTACATTCCCAAAAACTTCAAAAATAATTGGCACGCCCTCATGATCTCCCGCCTCGCTGTGCAACCTTATACTCTTGGGGCCTCCCCTCTACAGTCTTGCCACTCAAAATTTTCCTAAACTCGCTGCCGAGTAATCCAACTGTCCTACTTATTTCCCAGCCCCTTTTCTCTGCCCGGCCCCCACGCCTTCCTATTTCCCATAGGGACAGTTCAAAATCCCAACTATGACATACAAAGCCCTTCCAGAAACTGTCTCCTTCAAAATCTGTGACATCGTTCCAATGTCCAAATTGGTCATGATTATTCAACGTAACTAGTGTGCCGTCAGGAGATGTACCGTCCTGCCCACAAGCACTTGTCAC
>JARQOD010011016.1:0-25057 GCA_033576555.1 Oophaga sylvatica
ATTGCTGTTGATATGAACCTGTGTGTGGGTGTTCAATATGAAATTCTGCTGGACCCACCTTTCATTCATTGCTGTGTGGATAGAACCTGTGTGATGGGTATCTCAATATGGAAACTTCTGCTGGATCCCCCTTGTCATTAACTGTGGTGATTGAACCTGATTGTAATATGGAACCTGTCTCAATCATTGAAACTTTGCTGGTCCTTCAATTGATGCTGCTGATAGAACCCTGTCTGTCTCATATGGAATACTTCTGTGGATCCTTGATTCAATTGGAAATATATGGAACCCCTTTGGTGCTCAATTGGAAATTCTGTGGACCCTGTTCAATGTGTTGTATGTAAACTTCTCTGCCGTCTGTGTGGTCATATGAACCTTTGATGGGTCCACCATGTATAACTTTGCTGGGATCCACCTCTGTCATTGGTGTCGATATGAAACCTTGTGGTCCATATGGATTCATTCTGCTGCCATTGCATTGCTTGTGGGTGCTAATATGGAAATTTCTGGGCCCATTGTCTTCTTGCTGTGGTGATATTGAACTGTGTGTGGTGTCAAATGGAAACTTTGCTGGATCCCACTTTCATTCATTTGTGTGATATAACTTGTGATGGGTGTCTCAATATGGAAATTCTGCGCCCACCTTTCATTATTCTGTGGTATTGAACTTGTGTGGTTATAAAATTTGGAACTTTCATTCATCTGTGGTATCACTGTGTGATGGTGCATGAGTGTTAAATGGATTCTTCTTGGACCCCCTTGTCATTCAGCTGTGTATATGAACCTTGGTGTAATTGGTGTCAATCGGAACTTCTGCGGACCACCTTGTCATTGTGCTGTGGTGATAGAACCTGTGTGATGGGTTCCCAAATGGAAACTTCTGCTGGGACCCACCTTGTCATCATGCTGTGGTGATATGAACCTGTGAGGGTTCTCAATTGGAAATTCTGTGGACCCACTTTCATTCACTTTGATTAACCTGTGTGATGGGTGATCTCAACTTGGAAACTTCTGCTGGAACCCACTTGTCATTCATCTTGTGTGGTGATATGAACCTGTGTGATGGGTGTCTCATATGGAAACTTCTGCTGGACCCCACCTTGTCATTCATTGCTGTGGTGATATGAACCTGTGTGATGGGTGTCTCAATATGGAAACTTCTGCTGGACCCACCTTGTCATTCATTGCTGTGGTGATATGAACCTGTGTGATGGGTGTCTCAATATGGAAACTTCTGCTGGTCCACTTGCATTCATTGCTGGGTGATATGAACTGTGTGATGGTTCTCAATATGAAACTTCTGCTGGATCCCACCTTGTATTCATGCTGTGATATGAACTGTGTGATGGGTGTCTCATATGGAAACTTCTGCTGGACCCACCTTGTCATTCATTGCTTGGTGATATGAACCTGTGTGATGGGTGTCTCAATATGGAAACTTCTGCTGGACCCCACCTTGTCATTCATTGCTGTGGTGATATGAACCTGTGTGATGGGTGTCTCAATATGGAAACTTCTGCGGATCCCACCTTGTCATTCATTGCTGTGGTGATATGAACCTGTGTGATGGTGTCTCAATATGGAAACTTCTGCTGGACCCCACCTTGTCATTCATTGCTGTGGTGATATGAACCTGTGTGATGGTGTCTCAATATGGAAACTTCTGCGGATCCCACCTTGTCATTCATTGCTGTGGTGATATAACTGTGTGATGGGTGTCTCAATATGGAAACTTCTGCTGGACCCCACCTTGTCATTCATTGCTGTGGTGATATGAACCTGTGTGATGGGTGTCTCAATATGAACTTCTGCTGGATCCCACCTTGTCATTCATTGCTGTGGTGATATGAACTGTGTGATGGTGTCTCAATATGGAAACTTCTGCTGGACCCACCTTGTCATTCATTGCTGTGGTGATGAACCTGTGTGATGGGTGTCTCAATATGGAAACTTCTGCTGGACCCACCTTGTCATTCATTGCTGTGGTGATATGAACCTGTGTGATGGGTGTCTCAATATGGAAACTTCTGCTGGATCCCACCTTGTCATTCATGCTGTGGTGATATGAACCTGTGTGATGGGTGTCTCAATATGGAAACTTCTGCTGACCACTGTCATTCATGCTGTGGTGATATGACTGTGTGATGGTGTCTCAATATGGAAACTTCTCGGACCACCTTGTCATTCATTGCTGTGGTGAATGAACCTGTGTGATGGTTCTCAATATGGAAACTTCTGCTGGACCACCTTGTCATTCTTGCTGTGGATATGAACGTGGATGTGTCCATTGAAACTTCTGCTGACCACTGTATTCATTCGTGTGAATAACCGTGATGCCATAAAATTTGGCCCCTCATTCATTTGTATACGTAGGTCCAAAATCTGTGCTCATCATGGGGTGATATGTGATGTTCTAATAACCCTGACCACTTCTTTGTGAATAACGTAGTTCATTGGAACTCTGTGACACTTGTTCAGCTGTGGTGAAACTAGGGTAATATGAACTCTGCGCCAGCATCTTTGGGGAATAACTGTGTTGGGTGCTTAGGAATCTCTCACCTGAACGTGAAGAACGTGATGCAAATGCTTCGTAACTACTCTGGTAAGACCGGGGGTGTTAAGGAATCTGCCATGTCTCTATTGAATAGGTCACTTTCCCCACTCTATTCGGTAAACTGTTGAATCGCTGCCATCATCAGAACCTGTGTGATGGTGTCTCAATATGGAAACTTCTGCTGGACCCCACCTTGTCATTCATTGCTGTGGTGATATGAACCTGTGTGATGGGTGTCTCATATGGAAACTTCTGCTGGATCCCACCTTGTCATCATTGCTGTGGTGATATGAACCTGTGTGATGGTGTCTCAATATGGAAACTTCTGCTGGACCCCACCTTGTCATTCATTGCTGTGGTGATATGAACCTGTGTGATGGGTCTCAATATGGAAACTTCTGCTGGATCCCACCTTGTCATTCATTGCTGTGGTGATATGAACCTGTGTGATGGGTGTCTCAATATGGAAACTTCTGCTGGATCCCACCTTGTCATTCATTGCTGTGGTGATATGAACCTGTGTGATGGGTGTCTCAATATGGAAACTTCTGCTGGATCCCACCTTGTCATTCATTGCTGTGGTGATATGAACCTGTGTGATGGTGTCTCAATATGGAAACTTCGCTGGATCCCACCTTGTCATTCATTGCTGTGGTGATATGAACCTGTGTGATGGTGTCTCAATATGGAAACTTCTGCTGGATCCCACCTTGTCATTCATTGCTGTGGTGATATGAACCTGTGTGATGGGTGTCTCAATATGGAAACTTCTGCTGGATCCCACCTTGTCATTCATTGCTGTGGTGATATGAACCTGTGTGATGGGTGTCTCAATATGGAAACTCTCTGCTGGATCCCACCTTGTCATTCATTGCTGTGGTGATATGAACCTGTGTGATGGGTGTCTCAATATGGAAACTTCTGCTGGACCCCACCTTGTCATTCATTGCTGTGTGATATGAACCTGTGTGATGGGTGTCTCAATATGGAAACTTCTGCTGGATCCCACCTTGTCATTCATTGCTGTGGTGATATGAACCTGTGTGATGGTGTCTCAATATGGAAACTTCTGCTGGATCCCACCTTGTCATTCATTGCTGTGGTGATATGAACCTGTGTGATGGTGTCTCATATGGAAACTCTGCTGACCCACCTTGTCATTCATTGCTGTGTGATATGAACCTGTGATGGGGTCTCAATAGGAAATTCTGCGATCCCACTTGTCATCATTGCTGTGGTGATATGAACCTTGTGATGGGTTCAATATGGAAACTTCTGCTGGACTCCCACCTTGTCATTCATTGCTTGGGATATGAACCTGTGTGATGGGTGTCTCAATATGGAACTTCTGCTGGACCCACCATTGTCATTCATTGCTGTGGTGAATATCGAACCATTGCCATATAGTAGTCTCAATAACTTCTGCGGATACCACCTGCTTCATTGCTGTGTGAATAACTGTGAGCTGTCACAAAAAATTGTTCTTGCATAGGACATCACTTAATGTCTTGCTTTTGTATAACAAGGCTCAATCCACACTCAACTGACAATTTTTTATATCCTGTGACAGGTGACCCCGATACAGCTGGCCCACCTATTTCACCTTTGAATTTACTGAGGCTGAAATTCAGCTGTTTGCAGAGCTGGTGCAGAGTCTAAAATCTTTTTTTTGGTGTTAAAACTGTCTCCTACCACACGCCTGAGCAACATGGGTGGGAAAAAACGAGGCCGTGGTGGAAGGGAATCAGGCTTGGTGTTTAAGGTGTACGGGGGTAGGTGGTAATGTTGGTGAAAGCACTAGTGAAAGCACTAGTGAAGCAACGTCACGTCCTATGCAAAGACAACTGACAACTTCTGTTACTGGACAGGCTACTCCATTACCTTTCTTTGTCAGACGCACAGCGGTACGCCTTGTCGATGATGCCTAGAAAGAGCATGAACTCGAGTGGATGGCGAGTGCAACTTCAAGTGGACTCTCTTCTTCCTTCACCTCAACATCACAGTCCACAGATGTGGCACCCAAATTCGCCTTGCTTCCCCCCACTTCCAAACTATCCAACCATTCAACTGACGGTACAGAACCACAGATGGGGGAGTCTGAAGAGCTGTTCACACATTCTATGCCATGGTCATCAGAAGTGTACTCAAAAGCTTCAGAGTCAAGTGGAGGAAATCTGCACTGATGAGCAAATTTTTCTTAGCTTGGATCCAGGGAAGGAAGAAGTACGGTCCGAACAGGATCCTGACCCTCGTCATTATTATTATTATTATAATTTATTATTATAGCGACATTTAATCCATGGCGCTTTGCATGTGAGGTGGAGTATACTGTTATGATTTGGTAGCTGAGGAGAGCAGGCAAAAACAGCAATACACCAGAGAGGTTGGAATCTACTGGATTGCAGTACCCTGACTAACACACCACAACTAAAGGCAGCCGTGGAGTGTTCCTAAGTTGGTCCTAGACGCCTCGTCACAGCCTGAGAGGTTAACTACACCTAAAGATAGAAAGAGGAAAGCTATCTGCCCCGGAGCAGATCCCCAAAGAACATAGGAAACCCACAAACATGTAATGGCGGTTAGACAAGAGGAAATACAGACACAGACAGAAAATAGTATGAGCAAACATTGGGGCCCAATCTTCCTAGACAGAAAAGGATAGGAAAGACACTTACTGCAATCAAAAAAAACCTAAAAAATACCAACTCTACTAATTGCAAAAACACCTGAGATCACACGACCTCTACCACCTAAATTAGTTCTCTGGTGTAACAAAACTAAGCCGCAGCCACTGAAAAAACTGGAAAAGGCAAATGAACAAATAACAGTGGCTCAGATAAACTGAGAGGAGCACAAGCCCCCCGGAGGGGACCTGGCTGACCTCCACAGAAGTGCAGAGAACAATGCAAAAAGCAAGCACAAAAATAAAAGCAGAAAATATCTTATCTGAAAGCAGAAGATGCAGGCAAGAGTCAGCAAGCTTTAAAGAGAACCAGGAACCACAGTTGAGACAAGAACAATTGATCACCGGCAAACATGATGGGAGGGAACCTCCCTTATATAAGACCAGTCTGTAACTCCTGATTGCCAATCTTCACAATCTTCATTGAATGGTTCAGTACTGTTTGTAACCACCAGAGGGAGCTTCTGCTCAGAATTCATTTCTAACACATTCACAACAGTACCCCCCCTTGAGGAGGGGTCACCGAGCCCTCATTTGGGCAACCAGGTCGGTCAGGATGAGCTCTGTGATACGCACGGATCAGTCTCCTAGCATGGATGTCCAAAGCAAACACCCAAGAATTGTCCTCCTGACCATAGCCTCTCCACTTAACCAAATAATGGAGTTTCCATCTAGAAAAACGAGAATCCAATATTTTCTCAACCACATACTCCAGATTGCCCTCAACCAAAACAGGGTCAGGAGGCGCAGCCATAGGAACCACTGGCTCAACAAACCTCTTCAATAAGGACTTGTGGAACACGTTATGGATCTTAAATGTCCCTGGAAGAAGCAAATGAAAGGAAACAGGATTAAGAATCTCCATGATCTTATAAGGTCCAATGAACCTAGGCTTAAACTTAGGAGATGCAACTCTCATAGGGATATTTCTTGAGGACAACCAGACCAAGTCCCCCACTTCAAACCGAGGACCATCAGTCCTATGCCGGTTGGCAAACCGCTGGGCCCTCTTCTGAGAGAGGGACAACCTCTCCACTACCTGGTCCCAAATCTGCTGCATACGCTCCACAATAGAGTCAACACCTGGACAGACAGAAGCCTCCGTCTGTCCCGAAGAAAATCGAGGGTGAAACCCAAAATTGCAGTAAAATGGAGACATCAAAGTGGCAGAGCTAGCCCTATTATTAAGAGCAAACTCAGCCAAAGGCAAAAAAGAGACCCAGTCATCTTGATCAGCAGACACAAAGCATCTCAGATAAGTCTCCAATGTCTGGCTTGTTCTCTCAGTTTGTCCATTGGTCTGAGGATGAAAAGCCGAGGAGAAAGACAATTGAACACCAAGTTTAGAACAAAAAGTCCTCCAAAATCTGGAAACAAACTGGACTCCTCTGTCAGACACAATGTTCTCAGGAATGCCGTGTAACCGAACCACGTGCTGAAGGAACAAAGGCACCAATTCAGAGGAGGAAGGCAACTTAGGTAATGGCACAAGATGTATCATTTTGGAAAACCTATCACAAATCACCCAGATAACGGTCATTCTTTGAGAAACAGGGAGGTCGGAAATGAAATCCATAGAGATATGGGTCCATGGTCTCTTGGGCACAGGCAATGGCATCAACAAACCACTAGATCGAGAGCAAGGCTTGGAGCGAGAGCAAGTCCCGCAGGACCGCACAAATTCCCTGACGTCACAAGACAAAGAAGGCCACCAAAAGGACCGACTAACCAAGTCTCTGGTACCAAAAATTCCGGAATGACCGGCCAACGCGGAACAATGAATCTCAGACATCACACTCTTTTTCCACCGGTCTGGGACAAACAATTTCCCAATAGGGCAGCGCTCGGTTTATCCTCCTGACACCCTTCCAGAGCCAGTCTCAAATTGGGCGAGATGGCGGAAAGAACTACACCCTCTTTCAAAATAACAGCAGGATCAGATAACTCAGGAGAGTCCGCAAGGAAACTCCTCGAAAGGGCATCCGCCTTAACATTCTTAGTGCCAGGAAGAAAGGAAACCACAAAATTAAAACGTGTGAAAACCAAGGCCCACCTGGCCTGTCTAGGATTAAGTCGCTTGGCT
This sequence comes from Oophaga sylvatica, assembly GCA_033576555.1. NCBI lineage: Eukaryota > Metazoa > Chordata > Amphibia > Anura > Dendrobatidae > Oophaga > Oophaga sylvatica. The sequence continues at coordinate 7,321 of JARQOD010011016.1, forward strand.
GATTCCAGATAAACCAGATTCTTATGGTCTGTGAGGACCACCACCTGATGTTTGGCTCCCTCCAGCCAATGTCTCCACTCTTCAAAAGCCCACTTCATGGCCAATAACTCCCGATTACCCACGTCATAATTACGTTCAGTTGGAGAAAATTTTCGAGAGAAAAAGGCACAAGGGTTACTTTTAGAGGTCTCTGGATCTCTTTGGGACAAAACGGCACCTGCCCCAATTTCAGAGGCATCAACCTCCACCTGAAATGGCAGAGAAACATCAGGCTGCCGTAGAACAGGAGCAAAAGTGAATCTCTGCTTAAGTTCCTGAAACGCAGAGACTGCCTCAGGAGGCCAATTCACCACATCAGAACCCTTTTTGGTCAAATCAGTCAATGGTTTAACAAAAACAGAGAAATTACCAATAAATTTACGATAAAAATTGGCGAAACCCAAGAATCTCTGAAGAGCCTTTAATGAAGTAGGTTGGACCCAATCACAGATGGCCTGAACCTTGACCGGGTCCATTTCAATAACAGATGGGGACAAAATGAATCCCAGAAATGAGATCCTCTGTACGCCAAAAAGACACTTTGATCCCTTCACATACAGAGCATTCTCTCTCAAAATCTGGAACACAGTCCGAACATGTTTCACATGAGAGTCCCAGTCATTGGAAAAAATCAAGATATCATCCAAATAAACAATCAGAAATGTATCCACATAATACCTGAAAATGTCATTCATGAAGGACTGGAAGACGGAAGGAGCATTAGTGAGCCCAAAGGGCATCACTAGGTACTCAAAATGCCCCTCTGGGGTATTAAATGCCGTCTTCCATTCATCCCCGTGCTTAATGAGAATAAGGTTATACGCCCCCCTGAGGTCAAGCTTGGTAAACCAAGTAGCACTTTTCACCCTGGAAAACAGGTCAGAAATCAAGGGTAACGGATATTGATATTTCACAGTGATATTGTTCAAGAGACGATAATCAATACACGGCCTTAATGAACCATCCTTTTTGGCCACAAAGAAAAAACCGGCACCCAAGGGTGAAGAGGATGGTCTGATATGACCCTTCTCCAATGACTCCTTGATATAAGACCGCATAGCGTCATGTTCAGGTACAGACAAGTTAAAAAGGCGACCTTTAGGCAATTTACTACCAGGCACTAATTCAATAGCGCAGTCATAGCTCCTATGGGGGGGCAAGGATGCAGATTTACTTTCGCTAAACACATCAGAAAAATCAGTCAAAAAGTCAGGAACATCCTGAGCCTGGGGGGAGGCAGAAAAAACAGGAGTGTTGCATTAATACATTGGCAGCCCCAACTGGTTACAGACACAGATTTCCAATACAAAACAGGATTATGAGACTGTAACCAAGGGAAACCCAGTACAATAATGTCATGCAGATTATACAGCACCAAAAATTTGCAACTCTCCTGATGATCAGGTTCAACCCTCATTATCACCTGAGTAGAGAACTGGGGTTTATTCTCAGCCAAAGGGTAGAATCAATCCCCAGTAGGGGAATAGACTTCCGTAGGGGTATCAAGGGAAACCCACAACGTTTAGCAAAATCAAAATCCATCAGGTTAATAGCTGCTCCCGAATCAACAAAAGCCTGAGCAGAAAATGTGGACAGGGAGCAAATCAGGGTAACAGTCAACAGAAATTTAGTCTGAACACTACCCAAGACAACTGAGCGTGCAAAACGTCCTCCCCGCTTAGGGCAGACAGAAATAGCATGAGAGACGTCACCACAGTAGAAACATAACCCATTGCGTTTTCGAAACTCATGACGCTGTGCCCCAGAAGCCACTCTATCACACTGCATGGGTTCAGAAGCTGGTTCACAAGGCAACACTATTCCACGCATACCTCTACGCTTACGCAAACGTCTGTCAATTTGAATCGCTAATGACATACAATCATTGAGACCAGAGGGAGCAGGGAAACCCACCATAACATCTTTTACATTCTCTGACAGACCCTTCCGAAAAAGGGCTGCCAAAGCATCATCATTCCATTTGGTCAGGACTGCCCACTTTTGGAATTTCTGACAGTATAACTCATCGTCCTCAAGCCCCTGATTTAATGCCAACAAGTTTTTTTCAGCTTGATCAGTGACATTAGGTTCATCGTACAATAACCCCAGAGCCAGAAAAAATGCATCAACATTACTCAAAACAGGGTCCCCAGGTGTCAGGGAAAAAGCCCAATCCTGAGGATCGCCGTGCAGGAGAGAGATGACAATTTGAACCTGCTGTGCTGCGTTCCCTGAGGACTTAGGTTTTAAGGCAAAAAACAACACAGTTATTTTTGAAATTCAGAAATTTAGCTTGATCCCCCAAAAACAAATCTGGCATGGGGATCCTAGGTTCCACGACCGGCAACCCTGCAAGATAGGTAGCAATACTACGAACTTCAGTGGCAAGCTGATCCACACGGCCAGACAACTGTGCAAACTCCATTGAGAAAAAAAAAATCCTCAGCACCCAGAGAAAAAGAGGGGAAAAAAAATGCAACAAACAGAAAAAAAAAAAATCTCTGACATCTCTGACAATCTTTTTTTTTTTTTTTTTTTTTTTACACTATTTTTCCCTTCTGTGAGTACCATATAATTTTCAGTTTTGGCCGGTGATACTGTTATGATTTGGTAGCTGAGGAGAGCAGGCAAAAACGGCAATACACCAGAGAGGTTGGAATCTACTGGATTGCAGTACCCTGACTAACCACCACAACTAAAGGCAGCCATGGAGCGTTCCTAAGTTGGTCCTAGACGCCTCGTCACAGCCTGAGAGGTTAACTACACCTAAAGATAGAAAGAGGAAAGCTATCTGCCCCGGAGCAGATCCCCAAAAACATAGGAAGCCCCCAAACATGTAATGGCGGTTAGACAAGAGGAAATACAGACACAGACAAAAAATAGTAAGAGCAAATGTTGGGGCCCAATCTGCCTAGAAAGAAAAAGGATAGGAAGGACACTTACTGCAATCCAAAAAACCCTAAAAAATACCAACTCTACTAATTGCAAAAAACACCTGAGATCACATGACCTCTACCAGCTAAATTAGTTCTCTGGTGTCACAAAACTAAGCCGCAGCCACTGAAAAAACTGGAAAAGGCAAATGAACAAATAACAGTGGCTCAGATAAACTGAGAGGAGCACAAGCCCCCCGGAGGGGACCTGGCTGACCTCCACAGAAGTGCAGAGAACAATGCAAAAAGCAAGCACAAAAATAAAAGCAGAAAATATCTTATCTGATAGCAGAAGATGCAGGCAAGAGTCAGCAAGCTTTAAAGAGAACCAGGAACCACAGTTGAGACAAGAACAATTGATCACCGGCAAACATGATGGGAGGGAACCTCCCTTATATAAGACCAGTCTGATTGCCAATCTTCACAATCTTCATTGAATGGTTCAGTACTGTTTGTAACCACCAGAGGGAGCTTCTGCTCAGAATTAATTTCTAACACATTCACAACAGTATACATAATAAATACAAGTACAGTAATCTTAGGCAATACAAGTTACGACTGGTACAGTAGGAGAGAGGACCCTGCCCATGAGGGCTCACAGTCTACAAGGGATGGGTGAGGATACAGTAGGTGAGGGTAGATCTGGTCGTGCAGCAGTTTGGTGGATCAGTGGTCACTGCAGGTTGTAGGTTTGTCGGAAGAGGTTGGTCTTCAGGTTCTTTTTGAAGGTTTCCATGGTAGGCGAGAGTCTGATATGTTGTGGTAGTGAGTTCCAGAGTATGGGGGATGCGCGGGAGAAATCTTGTATGCGATTGTGGGAAGAGGAGATAAGAGGGGAGTAGAGAAGGAGATCTTGTGAGGATCGGAGGTTGCGTGCAGGTAGGTACCGGGAGACGAGGTCACAGATGTATGGAGGACACAGGTTGTGGATGGCTTTGTATGTCATGATTAGGGTTTTGAACTGGAGTCTTTGTTTAATGGGGAGCCAGTGCAGGGATTGACAGAGGGGAGAGGCCGGGAATAGCGGGGGGACAGGTGGATTAGTCGGGCAGCAGAGTTTAGAATAGATTGGAGGGGTGCACGAGTGTTAGAGGGGAGGCCACAGAGCAGGAGGTTGCAGTAGTCGAGGCGGGCGATGATGAGGGCATGGACTAGGGTTTTTGCAGATTCTTGGTTGAGGAATGTACGGATACGTGAGATATTTTTGAGTTGAAGTCGGCAGGAGGTGGAGAGGGCTTGGATATGTGGTTTAAAAGAGAGATCAGTGTCAAGGATAACCCCGAGGCAGCGAGCTTGTGGGACTGGGGAGAGTGGGCAGTCGTTTACATTAATTGATAGGTCCATTGGGGGGGTTGTGTGAGATGGGGGAAAGATGATGAATTCTGTTTTGTCCATATTAAGCTTTAGGAATCTAGCGGAGAAGAAGGATAAAATAGCGGGCAGACATTGAGGATTCTGTTTAGGGAGGTGATATCTGGTCCAGAGATGTAGATCTGTGTGTCATCAGCATAGAGGTGATATTCAAAGCCGTGAGATTCTATGAGCTGTCCGAGGCCGATGTCATATGTCGTTAACCCCTGGGGGAGGTGATCCTGATGCGACTCAGATATCTGAGGTTCACACGGACTGTGCTGTGCTGTCAGGGCAAGAAGAAGAGGAGGAGGGTGACTCCAATGGCGAGGAATGTGATAACACAGAGGATGATGATGTGTTAGATCCCAGTTGGCGTGAACATAGAAGCTGTCACGGACGTGGTTTGTGGAACTACTGTGCCACGGACCGTGGAGAGCCTGGAAGGGCGTCACTAAGCGAGCACCTGACTGTTCACTAAAGCCTCTGATGGTGAGGTTAGACTTGGCTCCCGATGAACGCCAGGTGCCACTCCAGAACAGACCAACGGACTCGCAGCAGCTGGACCCCGTAGGACAGACTGGAGAGTGCAGCAGGCAGAGTTCGTATCAGAGTGCAGCAGGCAGAGTTCGTATCAGAGTGCAGCAGGCGGGATCTACACTAGAGTGCAGCAGGCGGGCAGGCTCTGCACTAGAGTGCAGAAAGGACTGGTACGCAACCTTACACAACATAGACTGGGGAGCAGGAAGGTTGCTCAGGCACCTCCCCAGTGGGGAGGAAGCAATATATACATAATGCCTCTCAGCCATTGGCTGGGGAGGAAATAGCAAGTGCATGCATTGGCCCTTTAAGAAGGAGAGGGAGCGATTGCGCGCGTAACCTAAGGACTTGGCTGGAAGCTCTGCTGGGAGCATGCAGGGCATGGGGAAGGGAAGAACCGACCACAACACAGATTAGTGAAGTGACACGCCGGAGACCCTCTGACAGGGATCCGGTGTGGTACTAACAGAGGCACACAGCTGAGTAAGTCATCTGAGGAGGAAGACGAGGAGATTACGTTGCGCAGTACGTCACAGACACGTAGTGATGCAGCCACGATGAGTGATGCATCCTCAGCCACAACTGAGCCTCTGATCAGCAGCCTAGCCTGTGCCTTTTTTGACACTGCAAAGAATGAGTCAACTCACGTAATCTGCCAGCTTTGCAAAAAAAAATCTGAGTCGAGGTAAAAAGTGCAATAAATTGACTACTACATGTATGAACCTCAACATGCGCAATCAACATGCCTTACTGTGGAAATCCCACTGCTCAAAAATGCGGACCAGTGGACCTCAACAACCATCAGCTGCCCCATCAATTGCATCTGCTGCTTCTTTCTCCTCCTCTGTTACTGTGCCAACTATCAGGTTTTTTACCCGATTGAGGCACGCTGACTGAAAGGCCTCCTTCAGCTGTTTTTGACCGATGTCAGAGAACAATCACACCTCAAGTTTCTCAATCCACAGTAACATCTCCGCCTTCACCTCTCTCACGGTCCAGCAGGGTGTCCGGTTCACTGTACTCCTCTCTCTCAGCACTGCAGCCAGCCTAATGTGCCGCAGTTGTGGTCGCAGAAAAGATCGTTTCCTCCTACGCATGACAAAGCTAAGAGGTTGAACTCCACCTACTCCAATTTGTTGGCCTCGGAAATGCTGCCTTTCCGCCTGGTGAATACAGACGGTTTCTAAAAGTTGATGGCCGTCGTATTGCCCAAGTACCAGTTACCCAGTTGCCATTACTTTTCTAAGAAAGCTGTGCCTGCGCTACATCAGCATGTCTGTTATGAATGTGATAAAAATGGTTTCTGAGCAGAGGCTCCCTCTGGTGGTTACTGACAGTACTGAACCTTTCAGCGAGGAATGGCAATCTGGGATCACGGACTGGTCTGATATAAGGGAGGTTCCCTCCCATGATGGTTGCCGGTGATCAATTGTTCTTGTCTCAATTGTGGTTCCTGGTTCATTTGGAAGCTTACTGAGTCTTGCCTGCATCTTCTGCTATCAGATAAGATATTTTCTGCTTTTATTTTTGTGCTTGCTTTTTGCATTGTTCCCTGCACTTCTGTGGAGGTCATCCAGGTCCCCTCCGGGGGCTTGTGCTCCTCTCAGTTTATCTGGAGCCACTGTTGTTTGTTCATTTGCTTTTTCCTGTTTTTTTCAGTGGCTGCGGCTTAGTTTTGTTACACCAGAGAACTGATTTAGGTGGTAGAGGTCGTGTGATCTCAGGTGTTTTTGCAATCAGTAGAGTTGGTATTTTTTTAGGTTTTTTTTATGGATTGCAGTGAGTATCCTTTCCTGTACTTTTCTGTCTAGACAGATTGGGCCCCAGCGTTTGCTCATTCTATTTTCTGTCTGTGTCCGTGTTTCTTCTTGTCTAACCGCCATTACATGTTTGGGGGCTTCCTATTTTCTTTGGGGATCTGCTCCGGGGCAGATAGCTTTCCTCTTTCTGCCTTTAGGTGTAGTTATCTCTCAGGCTGTGACGAGGTGTCTAGGATCAACGTAGGAACGCTCCACGGCTACCTCTAGTTGTGTGGTTAGTTCAGGTTACTGCAATCCAATAGGTTCCAGCCTCTCTGGTGTATTGCCGTTTTTGCTTACTCTCCTCAGCTACCAAAACATAACAGTATCACCGGCCAAAAAACTGAAAATTATATGGTACTCACAGAAGGGAAAAATAGTGTGGAAAGAAAAAAGATTGTCAGAGTTGTCAGAGATTTTTTTTTTTTCTTTTCCCTGTTTGTTGCATTTTTTTTTCCTCTGTTTCTCTGGGTGCTGAGGAGGATTTTTTTTTTCTCTCAATGGAGCTTGCACAGTTGTCTGGCCGTGTGGATCAGCTTGCCACTGAGGTTCGGAGTATTGCTGCCTGTCTTGCTGGGTTGCCGGTTGTGGAACCTAGGATTCCCAAGCCAGATTTGTTTTTGGGGGATCGGGCTAAATTTCTGAATTTCAAAAATAACTGTAAGTTGTTTTTTGCCTTAAAGCCTAAGTCCTCAGGGAACGCAGCACAGCAGGTTCAAATTGTCATCTCTCTCCTGCGCGGCGATGCTCAGGATTGGGCTTTTTCCCTGACACCTGGGGATCCTGTTTTGAATGATATTGATGCATTTTTTCTGGCTCTGGGTTATTGTACGATGAACCTAATGTCACTGATCAAGCTGAAAAAACCTTGTTGGCATTAAATCAGGGTCTTGAAGACGCTGAGTTGTACTGTCAGAAATTCCAAAAGTGGGCAGTCCTGACCAAATGGAATGATGATGCTTTGGCAGCCCTTTTTCGGAAGGGGCTGTCAGAGAATGTAAAGGATGTTATGGTGGGATTCCCTGCTCCCTCTGGTCTCAATGATTCTATGTCATTGGCTATTAAAATTGACAGACGTTTGCGTGAACGCAGAGGTATGCGTGGGATAGTGTTGACTTGTGAGCCAGCTTCTGAGCCCATGCAGTGTGATGGAGTGACTTCTGGGGCACAGCGTCATGAGTTTCGAAAGCGCAATGGGTTATGTTTCTACTGTGGTGACGCGTCCCATGCTATTTCAGTCTGCCCTAAACGGGGAAGACGTTTTGCACGCTCAGTTGTCTTGGGTAGTGTACAGACTAAATTTCTGTTGACTGTTACCCTGATTTGTTCCCTGTCCACATTTTCTGCTCAGGCTTTTGTTGATTCAGGAGCAGCTATTAACCTGATGGATTTTGACTTTGCGAAACGTTGTGGGTTTCCCATGATACCCCTGCGGAAGTCTATTCCCCTACTGGGCATTGATTCTACCCCTTTGGCGGAGAATAAACCCCAGTTTTCTACTCAGGTGATAATGAGGGTTGAACCAGATCATCAGGAGAGTTGCAAATTTCTGGTGCTGTATAATCTGCATGACATTATTGTACTAGGCTTCCCTTGGTTACAGTCTCATAATCCTGTTTTGTATTGGAAATCGGTGTCTGTGACCTGTTGGGGCTGCCAATGTGTTAATGCTGACACTCCTGTTTTTTCTGCTTCTCCCCAGTCTCAGGATGTTCCTAACTTTTTGACTGATTTTTCGGATGTGTTTAGTGAAAGTAAATCTGCATCCTTGCCCCCCCATAGGAGCTATGACTGCGCTATTGAATTAGTGCCTGGTAGTAAATTCCCTAAAGGTCGCCTTTTTAACTTGTCTGTACCTGAACACGATGCTATGCGATCTTATATCAAGGAGTCATTGGAGAAGGGTCATATCAGACCATCCTCTTCACCCTTGGGTGCCGTTTTTTTCTTTGTGGCCAAAAAGGATGGTTCATTGAGGCCGTGTATTGATTATCGTCTCTTGAATAAGATCACTGTGAAGTATCAATATCCGTTACCCTTGATTTCTGACCTGTTTTCCAGGGTGAAAAGTGCTAGTTGGTTTACCAAGCTTGACCTCAGGGGGGCGTATAACCTTATTCTCATTAAGCACGGGGATGAATGGAAGACGGCGTTTAATACCCCAGAGGGGCATTTTGTGTACCTAGTGATGCCCTTTGGGCTCACTAATGCTCCTTCCATCTTCCAATCCTTCATGAATGATATTTTCAGGGATTTTGTGGATAAATTTCTGATTGTTTATTTGGATGATATCTTGATTTTTTCCAATGACTGGGACTCTCATGGGAAACATGTTCGGACTGTGTTCCAGATTTTGAGAGAGAATGCACTGTATGTGAAGGGATCAAAGTGTCTTTTTGGCGTACAGAAGGTCTCATTTCTGGGATTCATTTTGTCTCCGTCTGTTATTGAAATGGACCCGGTCAAGGTTCAGGTCATCTGTAATTGGGTCCAACCTACTTCATTAAAGGCTCTTCAGAGATTTTTGGGTTTTGCCAATTTTTATCGTAAATTTATTGGTAATTTCTCCGGTATTGTTAAACCATTGACTGATTTGACCAAAAAGAGTTCTGATGTGGTGAATTGGCCTCCTGACGCAGTCTCTGCGTTTCAGGAACTTAAGCAGAGATTCACTTCTGCTCCTGTTCTACGGCAGCCTGATGTTTCTCTACCGTTTAAGGTGGAGGTTGATGCCTTTGAAATTGGGGCAGGTGCCGTTTTGTCCCAAAGAGATCCAGAGACCTCTAAGAGTAACCCTTGTGCCTTTTTCTCTCAAAAATTTTCTCCAACTGAACGTAATTATGACGTGGGTAATCGGGAGTTATTGGCCATGAAGTGGGCCTTTGAAGAGTGGAGACATTGGCTGGAAGGAGCCAAACATCAGGTGGTGGTCCTCACGGACCATAAGAATCTGGTTTATCTCGAATCAGCCAAGCGACTTAATCCTAGACAGGCCAGGTGGGCCTTGTTTTTCACACGTTTTAATTTTGTGGTTTCTTTTCTTCCTGGCACTAAGAATGTTAAGGCGGATTCCCTCTCGAGGAGTTTCTTTGCGAACTCTCCTGAGTTATCTGATCCTACTGTTATTTTGAAAGAGGGTGTAGTTCTTTCCGCCATCTCGCCCAATTTGAGACTGGCTCTGGAAGGGTGTCAGGAGGATAAACCTGAGCGCTGCCCTATTGGGAAATTGTTTGTCCCAGACCAGTGGAAGAAGAGTGTGATATCTGAGATTCATTGTTCCGTGTTGGCTGGTGATCCCGGGATTTTTGGTACCAGAAACTTGGTGAGTCGGTCCTTTTGGTGGCCTACTTTGTCTTGTGACGTCAGGGAATTTGTGCAGTCCTGTGGGACTTGCTTTCGCTCCAAGCCTTGCTCTTGCTCTAGTGGTTTGTTAATGCCATTACCTGTGCCCAAGCGGCCATGGACCCATATCTCTATGGATTTTATTTCTGACCTCCCTGTTTCTCAGAGAATGACCGTTATCGGGGTAATCTGTGATAGGTTTTCCAAGATGATATATCTTGTGCCATTACCTAAGTTACCTTCCTCCTCCGAATTGGTGCCTTTGTTCCTTCAGCACGTGGTTCGGTTAAGTTTGCTCTTAATAATAGGGCTAGCTCTGCCACCTTGATGTCTCCATTTTTCTGCAATTTTGGGTTTCACCCTCGATTTTCTTCGGGACAGGCGGAGGCTTCTGTCTGTCCGGGTGTTGACTCTATTGTGGAGCGAATGCAGCAGATTTGGGACTAGGTAGTGGAGAGGTTGTCTCTCTCTCAGGAGAAGGCCCAACGGTTTGCCAACCGGCATAGGACTGATGGTCCTCGGTTTAAAGTGGGGGACTTGGTTTGGTTGTCCTCAAGAAATATCCCTATGAGGGTTGCATCTCCAAAGTTTAAGCCTAGGTTCATTGGACCTTATAACATCATGGAGATTCATAATCCTGTTTCCTTCCGTTTGCTTCTTCCAGGGACATTTAAGATCCATAGCGTGTTCCACAAGTCCTTATTGAAGAGGTTTGTCGAGCCAGTGGTTCCTATGGCTGCGCCTCCTGACCCTGTTTTGGTTGAGGGCAATCTGGTGTATGTGGTTGAGAAAATATTGGATTCTCGTTTTTCTAGACAGAAACTCCAGTATTTGGTTAAGTGGAGAAGTTATGGTCAGGAGGACAATTCTTGGGTGTTTGCTTCGGACGTCCATGCTAGGAGACTGATCCGTGCCTATCACCGAGCTCATCCTGATCGACCTGGTTGCACAAGTGAGGGTTCGGTGACTCCTTCTCAAGGGGGGGTACTGTTATGAATGTGCTAAAAATGGTTTCTGAGCAGAGGCTCCCTCTGGTGGTTACTGACAGTACTGAACCTTTCAGCGAGGAATGGCAATCTGGGATCACTGACTGGTCTGATATAAGGGAGGTTCTCTCCCATGATGGTTGCCGGTGATCAATTGTTCTTATCTCAATTGTGGTTCCTGGTTTATTTGGAAGCTTGCTGAGTCTTGCCTGCATCTTCTGCTATCAGATAAGATATTTTCTGCTTTATTTTTGTGCTTGCTTTTTGCATTGTTCCCTGCACTTCTGTGGAGGTCAGCCAGGTCCTTTCCGGGGGCTTGTGCTCCTCTCAGTTTATCTGTAGCCACTGTTGTTTGTTCATTTGCTTTTTCCTGTTTTTTCAGTGGCTGCGGCTTAGTTTTGTTACACCAGAGAACTGATTTAGGTGGTAGAGGTTGTGTGATCTAGACAGATTGGGCCCCAGCGTTTGCTCGTTCTATTTTCTGTCTGTGTCCGTGCTTCTTCTTGTCTAACCGCCATTACATGTTTGGGGGCTTCCTATTTTCTTTGGGGATCTGCTCCGGGGCAGATAGCTTTCCTCTTTCTGCCTTTAGGTGTAGTTATCTCTCAGGCTGTAACGAGGCGTCTAGGTTCAACGTAGGAACGCTCCACGGCTACCTCTAGTTGTGTGGTTAGTTCAGGTTACTGCAATCCAATAGGTTCCAGCCTCTCTGGTGTATTGCCGTTTTTGCTTACTCTCCTCAGCTACCAAAACATAACACATGTCGCAGACAACATCACCCGTTCCTTGATAAAATCTCTGTCTGCTAGGGTGCATTTCACCTCCGACACTTGGACGAATAAGCATGGCCAAGGGCGTTACATATCGCTGACTGGGCACTGGGTGACTGGTGGCTGTGGGGACTGGCGCTACTCCACAAGTCTGGGAATTCCCAAGGCTTGCAGGCTAAACTTCTACATTTAACACTTCCTCCATTGCTTCTGCCTCCTCTATCTCCTCTAAGGCCTCCACCTGCGCCCTCAACATCTGCCTTCACGAGACATGCGTTCCAACAGTGAATAGTGAACCCCACCACCTCCGTACTGCGCAGCCAGGGCTCATCGCAATCAGGCAGTCTTAAAATTGATATGCCTTGGAGATCGCAGTCATACAGTTGAAGAGTGCTGGACAGCTCTCCAGGCTGAAATTGATCAATGGCTGTCTCCACTGAACCTGCATCCAGGGAAGGCCGTGTCCGATTGTAAGGGTTGAGAGTCTTACCCCTTTAAACTCCCATGTTGCTATTATGTATATATGTATTTATATATTTTTTACCTGTATTATTTATATATATTTATGTATATTATGTGATGTTATGTTTCTGCACCATGTTCTTGGTAGGGAAAGTGCAGTGTATAGTTTAGACACTAGATGGCGGTGTAGAGTTCCTTAGCATAAGTCACCCTATAAATAGTTAACCACATCAGGGTTAGCTAGGGAATAAGTCAGGAAGGTCTTCCTGTTTTGAGTCAATAGAGAGCCTGACCTCTTTGTGCTCGGGTAGGCTATATGCCGAGCTGCCTAACTACCCCGGCACGTTGAAGCTTATGTCCAGCCATCCAGGGGGTACACAAAGAGGAGTAAAGTACAGCAGAGCCAGCAGTAAAGAGGAAAAGGAAAGAAGGAAGTAGAGGAAGAGAGAAGGTCACCGTAATAGTGAACGGGCAGGTCACTCCAGAATGTGGTGGATAGCTACTGTCATGCCACGCTCATCTGGGGCGGAGACTCCGCGTCTGACGTCATCACTTCCGGTGCCGCGACCGCTCCGGGGGTCCCGCCGTGTGCGCACGCGCACATCTCGCACTTGATTCCATGGCTGCATTGCTGTGCCTGGCACGCATGCATGCTCTTCTCTACTCTGACTGCAGCCATGTCGTCTCTATGGTCCAGGAGGACCTGACCCGGAAGTTCCAGTGCTCATGGCCTGTATCAGGCTGCCTAACCCTATGGGAGGTGCCTGATTATTGTTGTGCTTCCCTGCTAGGCCTGCTTAGTCCCTGCTCGGTCATTCCCTGTACTCAAGTCCCCTGTATTGTGCCTTTCTCCGTGCTCTGTCGTGCTTCTTAGCACACGCTCTGCTCTGTCGTGCTCCGTAGCACATACTCAGTTCCTGCATCTTCTCCTGTCTTGCGTCTTAGCACACCTCCTTCCCTCTCTTGTGCTTGTAACGTGCTTCCCGGCACGTTCTCTGCTTTACCTTATACCCAAGCGTGCTTCCCAGCGCACGCCTTGCACTGTTTCATGCTCTGTGTGTTCCCGTGTCCACGCTTTGCACACTTTCTCTTCCTGCGTACTCCCGTCTTCTGTGTGCCGGCCACCTGGTTCCAGCAGTCGTGGTACTTTACTCCCCTGAGTCTGCCCCTGACAGTCCCTGTATAGGGGGTGGTTCTCACTAGGTCATCTCACCCAGGGTGGGTTGGTATCATGACCCAGAGGGTCCACTCCAGGCGTCGTCACAGCTACATGGGCTGAATCTCTGATGTTCGGGGCGAAGCGGGCAGGAGAGAGCTTCATCGTGGTGACGCTTTACAGGGAGGACGCTGAGGAGCCATCTGAGACGCAACGTCCCGCGGAAACAGTGATGCAAGGAACAGTGAAGGGAAAGACAAAGTGATGTGCCGTCTTTACTGCGTTGGAAATACTGGAAACTACGTGAATGTGCTGTGGTTCTGAAGTAAATAAATCTGTTCAGTTAAGAGTTGCCCTGGACTGTGTCTCTATTCATTGGGATCCAGAAGCAGCGTCATGCCAGGGCAGCAAAGGGGACGCTGACAGCACGGTGAGTACCGACCGTACCATGCAAGATAGGAGGTACCTGTTTCCTGTAGAGGGAGGCCAGGGTATTCAATGCCCGCAATACTCAGCCACGACTACTGCCCTGGCCCACCTTTACACAATAACCATATACAAAAAGAGGAAGTCCAGTCACCAGCAAAATGGCGTATTTTGATAGAGGAAAATTAGGCTATGATATTAAACAACACCTTCATCCTTTATTGTAGTTTCATAAAAACATTTTGCTTACGCCATTTCAGACCACACCGGGTCCTTAGTCATAGCCGATAACGGTGCAAACCTGGTGGTGGCCCTACGGCGAGGCAAGCTCACACACGTGCCTTGCATGACTCACGTCCTCAACCTGCTGGTACAGCGTTTTCTCAGCCACTATCCTGGCCTGGGTGAGCTGCTGCAGGAAGCACGTAAGGTGTGTCCTCTTTTCCTCTGTTCGCAACCCTCTGGTCATCGACTTGAATTGATACAGAGGTCTTTGTCCATGCCAGTTAACAGGTTGATATGCGATGTGCCAGCATGGTGGAATTCCACTCTGCACATGTTGCAGCGACTGTGGCAGCAGCAACGAGCCCTGACGCCGTATGTCATGTCGTTGTCATGGTCTGCTGAGTTTCTGGGATTAGGTGGTTTTAGGGTTAACCGGGATGGCCTCACTCTGGGATTCTGGGAGACTTTTTATAGCCTCATTGTGGGGCCATTCTCTGTCGCTTATACTCTGACCCTTGGATCAGTGTGTTTGACTCTGTTGTGCCTGTGCTACGTTTTGTCTGTCTGGTTCTGATTTGCCTGTGTCCCTGTTTCGAGTTTTGCCTGCCCCTTTTGTACTTTGTCGCCCTCTCCATGTATGACCTCTTGGCTATGTCCTGATCATCTGTTCTGTCTATGCCCCTTGGTAACTTTGCCCTGTAGTTACCCTTCTAGGAGTTTTCCTTCTCCTCCTAGATCTCTGGAGCTTAGGCTACGCCCACCAGCAGTCATGTGCTTCAGGTCCTCTGGCCTGAAGCATTCTCTATCTGTTACTGCTTCCTCTGAGAGATCTGTGGCCGGCTCCACCTTTTGGCAGTCACATGCTTCAGGTCCTGGTTGTCAGCAGCACACATCTCCACCGCTGCTGCTCCGCTCCACAGGTATCTTTGGGCACAGTTGGTCTACTCAGGATACGCGCACTGGCTCAGTGAGCAAGTATAGTGCGGTGTTCCTGACAGTCGTATAGCCTGGGCTAAAGCAGTACGGACGTGGCGCATATCACCTTTACAGAGTGGGCACAGATGAAGGACCTCTGCAGCCTTCTGCGCAGTTTTGTAATGGCTACTAAGATGGTTAGCGCTGATGACGCCATCATCAGCATCACTATTCCGGTCATCTATATGCTGGAGCAGACTTTGAATAGCCTGTGGGAGGAGACGGCGGTCCCAGGAGAAGAGGAGGAAGCAGAGGAGGATGCGGAAGGGATACCATTGTCTTTAAGTTCAAGACTGTTGTCACACAGGCGGGTGCCAAGGGAGGGTGGATTACTGTGATCGAGGGGGGCTGGTGATAACAGACAAACTGTTATCGAAGGTGCAAAATCCGAGGAACAAATGGAGGAGGAAGAGGTGATGGGCGAGCAACTGTCAGATGAAAAGGATAATCCTCCCCTCTCTGTTGTTCGTGGTTGGCGGGAGGTGACGGAGGAAACGAGCCTAATTGCTACCCAGCCACCAACACAGCATGGGCTTGGACCTCATGGTAGAGCCTGACATATGAGTGCCTTCTCGCTGCACTATCTGCAACATGATCCCCATATAGTTATGATTAGGACTAATGCCGACTACTGGGTTGCCACTCTGTTAGATCCACATTATGAAACCAACTTTTGCCAGATGATTCCTGCCCTATAAAGGGACACGCGAATGCTGGAGTATCGAAACACGCTTTTATACAACCTTAAGAGAGCTTTTCCCCAAGACAGCAAGTGAAGCACACAGTTCACAGCAGCTCTACACTTCCAGCCTCCGGCACATCAATTCGTCAACGCCAAAACATTAGAAGCAGCAGCAGCGGAAGTGTAAGAAGCAATTTCTGTGAGTCCTTTGACACTTTTTTCTTTAGACCAACTCGTACACCAGCACAACAGAGTCCAAGTCTTACATGTGGTGAATGAATGGAGAGGATGGCGCAGGAGTATCTAGAACTGAATATCAATACCATCAGGGAGGGTTTGGACCCTTTCACATTTTGGTCTTCCAAAATGGATGAGTGGCCTGATGCTCGCCTCACACTCCTTGGAGGTTTTATCGTGCCTGGCAGCCAGCGTTCTCTGAGAACGTGTCTTCAGCGCTGCTGGTGGTGACCTGACGGATAAGCACAGCCGGCTGTCGCCTGAAAGTGGAAACTGCCTAACTTTCATCAAGATGAACAAGTCATGGATCTCCAAGGACTTTTGCACCCCAATCGCAGACTGTACAGACTAGATGATGTTGCATTTTTTACTGTGATGCATTAATGTCACGTAACTGCAATCTGTGATATCTTTAGTGTGGCGTCTGTGCCTGCTGCTGCTGATAACACAAATTTGTGGAAATGTGAGCACTCCTGGTTGGTCTCCATCTGCTGCGTTAGCTGTAGTGGAAGACGTCTCGGTCCCAGTTATACTATTTCTATTCTCGTGACAGTTATTCCCCTTTGTGGGGTCAGACCCTTATTTTTCTGAATGTGAACACTTCTGGTTGGGTGTCCATCTGCTGGCTTGGGTGTGGTGAAAGACCTGTCAGTCCCTATTATACTATTTCTACTGTGGTGAAATTTATGCCACTTTTGTGGTGTCTGCCAGTAATTCTTGGAAATGTGAACACTCCTGGTTGGGTCTCCTTCATGCGTGTTGCCTGTAGCAGTATTCCTCCGAGACCATCAGGCCTCCATTTCCTTGGACTCAACTACCCGTGTTACTATCCTTACATTTTTCTGACAATGGTAGTCTAGAAAACTGATATTTGTGCCACCTGAGTGTGGCTCTGCATGAAAGCAGGTAGAGGTGTTGCATGTGGTAACCTGAAAGATCTGGAAAAGATCTGTATGGAGGAGGGGGCCAAAATCCCTGCTGCAGTGTGTGCAAACCTGGTCAACAACTACAGGAACGATCTGACCATTGTAGCTGCAAACAAAGGTTTCTGGACCGAATATTAAGTTCTGTTTTTCTTTGTATCAAATACTGTTTTCATGTAATAAAATGCTAATTCCGAAGACATACTGATAGGGAACCTAGATTGTGAGCCCCAACGGGGACAGCGATGATAATGTGTGCAAACTGTAAAGCGCTACGGAATATGTTAGCGCTATATAAAAATAAAGATTATTATTAATTAATTTCCATATTTTTCGAAATATAAGACACTTTTTTTCCCCAAATTTTTTTGGGAAAATGGAGGTGAGTCTTCTAATCCGAATTGTAGCTGCAGTGGAGTTTACCAGCTGTGATGGAGCGGGGGTCCAGGGTTGTTGCTGCTGGAAGCTTCTGGACGTGGCAGGGGCAGGAGTCGGGTGATGGCTGCATGCCCCAGGCTGGTACAACAAGGTGTTCGTTGGTGCTGGGGCTCCACTGACAATTTGAGAAAACCCTTTCCACACTCTTCTATGCGGTGGACTCTGGGAAAATGTCCACAAGAGGCGTCACATGCGCAAATTGAGATCTCGGCACCGAGCTCTCATCGCCCGAGGTCTCGGCTCTCGAGATCTTAATTGTGCATGCTCTGCATCTGGCAGCCGTTTTACCGGAGTCCACCACATTAGAAAGTATGGAAGGTGTGAGGCTCCTGGCTTCCTCAAAATGTCAGCAGAGCCCCCCGCACCACTGAACGCTACATCATACCAGCATGTGGACCGCAGCCATGACCCAATTCTGGCCGCCGCTGAACTTGCAAAGTGAGCAGTGTACTAA